>JBBBDQ010000488.1:3032500-3082500 GCA_037127315.1 Ascarosepion bandense
TCTCTTTTACTCTGCAATTGCATCTATCTATCTATCTATCTATCTATCTATCTATCTATCTATCTATCTATCTATCTATCTATCCACATTCACTGAGGATGAGCCAAGAAGCACGTCACAAATCCCGATCTGCATCAATTTCAATAAATACGTCTGAGATGTACTTTTTTAATTCGTACACTGTTTGGGGATTCTCTTATAAAACTTGTCCTTTACTTTTAAACTTCATAGAAAATTCTAATAATTTTCAGCAATACCACACTTTGTTAGTACAATCAGTATTCCGGATTTCCCGTTGTTATGATTTAACAATCAAACATAATATACCAGATTTAATGAATATAACCAGGGTCTGTGTGAGCAAGAATGTTTATTATGGGATTGGTTTGGTTATTCTGAATTATGAATATTTATTCATTAACTCGGGAAATGCCGAGAAAAGTTAAACGGAATCTAGAAGTAACACAAAATAAGAGCAGCAGGAATCTTGTTTGTTAAAAGAACAGTTTGTAAGTAGCTCCACAGAAAAAAAGTTTTGAATATGATATTATTCTTAAAATCATTCACTTGCATTTTTAGATGAAGTTCTTTCTTTAAAATTTAGAGCGTGATATATTCCGGAAGAAACAAAAATTGAATGCTTTGGACACAAACTACGTGAATGGGGAAAAGTAAAGTGTATTTATGCTTGAAATAAAATTTAAGATAGTAAACCAAGGAGCTGGAAGTAACAAGATTGATTTCTATTGCAATGTCATCGAATGGCTCTCGTTAGTGAGGAAACAATAAATGGGACAATGCATTAGAATATTATTAAACTCCTAGTTTTCTCTTTATTCGAATTTTAAAGAGAGAGGGGAGTTAAAACATGGTCATATAACCGAAGCATACAGCTAAAATATTTCGCGAATTGTTTGTTTCGGCATATAGTGGTGATACAATATCCTATCCAATTTTATGACTTGTATACAGTTAAAAATGTATTGTGACGCTTGAAAACATTAAATTAATCAGAGGACCTTCAAATTTGTTAATGATTTGAAGTTTATTTATAAGGAAGAATGGGTCAAGATTCACCTTGTTTAATTTAGTGATAATTATTATAATCTTTCCTCAGAGTTCATCTTTGATATTACAAGAAGTTTTGTTAGTTTTTGCTCAACTTTGCCTCACACTTACGAACTAAGGTGGTTTCAATATGGGGAGTAGGGTGGCCAGATGCTAAGGATGATATAGTCACAGAAATTGTCTGACAGCCCTGATCCAGTTATGCTGCTTAATATCGAGTCTTTCAGCAGTTACTCCATTGACCCAGGGCTACACTACCTCATTAAGGCACTTGATGTAGCCCTTCGTGTTGAGTCAGTAGCTCTCTGGGAAGATGAATGGGGCCATAACGTCGCTATCATTAGTGATCACTCCAATGATATTCTAAATCAACATTAGACTCATTTGACTCTTTCAGATTTCCCTGAACTGTCTTCAGATTGACATCCAAATACTCTGAAATGTTCGCAATAGAGATTCCGATGCGAATTTCAAGCAGTATGCCATTTCCAAATTTCAAATTTCAGGCGGAGTGATTTGCGTCATGGAGCTCATTCTCTCACCGATGGTGACCAAATGACTTTATGTGAAGTCAGCAAAATAAAAAAAACTAACAACGTGCAAACAGAAATATAAAATGTCGACAATTTACCCTTCGCACTCTGTATATTAATTATATTGCCATTTTCCAAATACTTTTTGCCAACTTTATCATTCTCATGCACTGTTTATCCATATATCCAGCTAATGTGAAGAAGTAAAAACAAAGAAACCGAAAAAATCTCCTTGTCTATAGAATTCATTCGCAAAGTATATCTAGAAATTTAATTATTGCATTGAGAAAATTATATTTCAAATAAAGCTGCTACAATATTAGCAATTGTCAGCAAGGAATATCATAAAGAAGTGACCTTTCTTTCCAGTCAATCTAGTTTGTGATTTTTCGGAACCAGCATCGACTTCTCGAAAATAGAATTATTACAGCAAGCAATCAAAAGATCAAGAAATATCTATTTAGACTAATCAGAAGCAAGTTGAACTGTACCGTGGACCTAACAAATTCTGTAGCAGGAGTAAGCGTGGAATCCATTACCAGAAGGTCATTGATTAGATTGTCGTGACAAATGGCGAACCTGTTGTACCATCAGAAAGATTTGTACTTTGGCAACATTTCAGTTTCAGGCAATGGTGGACTTCCTCTTAACTCAAATATAAGAATAGGTTTCAAATCGAGTTTCACTCTATATTAACTGGAGAAGACTTTCTTATTGGAAGAACGTAAAAATGAAGAATGAAGAAAACATACAAGAAAAAGGAAAACATTAGAAAAGAAGAAATAGAAATAAACGAATTAACAAAAGAATCAAAGAAAAAGAGAAAAAGAAGATGAAAATGGTGGATGTGAAAAAGAGAAGGAGAAACAGAAGGAATAAAGAAGTGGGAGGAAGAGGATAAAAACAAAATTAAGAAAAGTGTTGGTAACACGATATATGAAGAAAAAATAACCAGAAAGAACGAAAGCGATGTGAATAAGGAAATTGAAGGGAACATTGTCGAGTGTTCTTTTAATTGAATTAATGGATTAAACTAAAATGCTTATTTAACCACGATCAAGAAAACGAGAAATGAAAGGAAAATATGAAGCAAAGAAAAAAGAAAAGGAAAGAGGGAAAAGAAACGTTGAAGTAGAAATAACGTTATTTCCCATTAAAAAGAAAAACAGAAAAAGTTTGTTATGTGATAAAAGAAGGATACATAATTTATATAAAAAGAAAAAAAAAGAAAAGATGAGAAACAACTGAATTCATGTAAATAAAACGGAAAAGAGAAAGAATGAAATTAGAAAGTATAAAATAAATGAAAAATCAAACAATGAAGAAACAAATCCATAGTAGTGATAGAAGTAATAGCAAATAAAAAAGAAGAAAGGATCTTAGCTTCCATTTATACAATGAATATTTAAGAAACGAAAGCGTGAAAATCAAACAGCAGAATGTGGAGTGACATAGAAAATGTATGGGAATTAAAATAGAAGCAAGAGGAATAAATGTGAAGAGAAAGAGCAAGCAGTAGAAAGATTGTGGTATGTAAAGGTTAAAATGGAAAAGTCCTTTAAATTTGTTCAAACTCTTGTCATCAAAGTTTCGGAACGTGCATCCATTTGGATAATGTAACTAGGTGGCGCCGAACAACATCCTGTTGAGCATTAACGCAAATGGATTTCTGTTTTCGTTTACAGTAAGACGTCAAAACTTTAAAAGGAAACTAAAGTTAATCACACACCCGATTTAAGCTGCTAAATAGAATCTTTTCACAGAATTCCAAAATCTGATTCTATCTATCTATCTATCTATCTATCTATCTATCTATCTACGAGAAAATGTTGATAAGTTCTCTTTACTCCTATGAAGTGTTTTTCTAAAAGAATTATGATTTAGATAGATTACCGGATATGGCTTGAAAAGAGAACTTATTAATACTTCTATATATTTTTAATGACATAAAAATGCTACTTAAAATATTCTGATATAAAATAAACAAAAACAGGTTGTATTTACTATGGTTGAGTCAGGTTTTGGGGTGCACACCACTCAAGAACTTTCCCTCTGGCTGTCATGGAATGGTTGTTAAAGATCCTATATAGAAGTTGTCATTGGAAAATTGAGAGCCATAGAAAATCCTAGTTGCTAGAAATTAAATCTACTTGAATAAAGCTGTCAATATATTTGGAATTATTTACGCTATTTATATTGTTCAGATTGCCATAGTCACGAGGTTTTAGATGTTATACACTCCAACCTTCTTTAGGAATTGATTAGATTATTAAACTTAACCCTTTATTCTGCTATCTAGTTCCGTGAGTCATGTCTCTTCTAGATATTTCGGTATCAGATATATCCCATAAACTTTTTTTTTTATTTAGCGAGTTAGTAAACACAGAATCTTGGGGTAAAGTCAGTAAATCCAACCAAAGCTGCTATCCACTAGGCTTTGGGTTTTTAATGGCGTCAATATGTATAAGTTTTCGGAATTTATAAGCCCAATGGCTTGGTAACTATTTTTCAACAGGGCTCACATTGCAATATTTTTGTTTGGAAATGTTTTTCTCTAGCACTTCGTATTTATGATTACCATATTGTATTCATTTCTGTGCAAAGCCAACTTTAGAGATTTAGCGCTAATTTTCCAGTGTTCTTCTCTATCTATTATTTCAACATAATTTCACCGGGTGGTGATCTCTCTTTTCCCTCTATGTGTGGTCAGCTACGCCTGATTTTTCTATTTCACCTTGTGTTATGGCCTTGCAGTGTTCTTCATGCAATGCAACCAGATGGCGAGTCTGGATGTGATGACTTTCTTTATCAATGTACCCAAGGAGCGCTAGAGAAACAAACAACAAAACTGTAATGTGAATTTTGGTAAGATAATTAGTTACTATGACTGAGGTCCCGAAATCCATATACTAATGACCTCAAAGACACATGGCTCAGTAGATAAAAGCGTTGGTTGGATCCAGTGACTTGACTCAAAGACTTGTGAGTTCAATACCTACAGCAGAGATACACAAAAAACAAGTTAGAGAGTAGAGTTATCGGGATGCAACTGATACTGATACATCTATTAGAGGTATATCTCATAGAACTAGAACAATATACCTATCTACCAGTCTATCTAAAGAGTTCAACTCGAAATTCTAAGCACTAGGAGAAAGTAAAAAAATACTCTTTCTTGACTATGTCAAAAGAGATGAAGACAACAGCCAAAACAACGCAACGTGCGTAAATAATTACAATACCTCATCTCATCTTGACAAACTCCTTTAGTTGTAAATCTATCATCACTTCGATGACGGACATAGAACAGGGCTACTGAAATTAGATTTTTTTTATTGTAAATTTCTGGCTTATTAACGCGATGAAACTTTTAGCGTGTTTATCGTAAAGTTTACTGTGATGTAAAACGGAAATTGTACCCCTAATTCGATTTTCATCTTAAACTTGGTTTGTTCCTTCATCACTGTTGCTTCTTGGGGGGGAAAAACATGGCTCTTCATTCATGAAGCTAATTGCCAGCTATTTTGTCTCTAAAAGGTAACTGAGTATTTGTGTAAACAAATATGAAACAATTTTCCAATCTCTATCAAACTTAAGAGAAGTCAACATATTGGCTTGTATAGTGCTATTTACTTGCCTTGTGTATTTTCGCAACTTATTCTTTTACAGATGCGCGGAAGCTAAAAGTCTTCGCTTCCTCTATGCATTGGTAATGATTTTTTTTGCATTTAATTCACCTAAGATTATTCGTTCATATAAAGGAACAACTGAAAATCGACTGGACACCGTCGACTGAGCATTAGGACAACTCATGACTGAGAAAACTTAGGACCATGACAACACATCAACAAAAAACGTAACTGATTTATAACTGATTAAAAGTAATTTATTATGAATTTAAGCATTAATTAGCAAATATTTCTTTTCAAAAAAGGCATCTGAACAGACATTATGTAAAATACGAAACTGTTATTTTGTTTTTAATTATTTCAATAACGTGCATCGTAAATTATGAAATTACTTTTTTTAAGAATGTTTTAGAACCTCAATTTAATTTCTTAAAAATAAATTTCATTACGATTTAATTTATTGGCAACAGTGAAACTTAAATTTTTGAAATTTTATGAATGAATATTTTTGTTGCATTATAATGTCAGTTTAAAGAATTGTGTGTTAATAGAATGACAGATATCAATAAAATGAGTAGAATGAAAAAGAAAACAGTTTTAAAGGGATTTATTATCCATTAATTTGGAGAGATAATATCACAATAAGTTCAGTAGGTTGTAAACAATAATGAAAAATATAAAGATGCCGATAATTATTTAAAATCGCTGCGAAGCATCGAAAACACAATATTTTGTTATTTAAAGTACACTTGCACTGTGCGAAAGTAAAATGAGTTTGGTTAAATATCTTATATATCCTACCTCATGACTGAATATTTTTCAATGGCGACCTTGTCTAAGTTAAGGTGGTTTTCTAAGCGTAACTTAAATGTGACACAAGGCCGAAAATATAGAACTTCCAGTGATGAAAGAAGTCATTACACATTCGTAATCGTTCTAGCGAGACTCCGTAACCATTACCCCACGCCGAGGCGCCCATCGTGAATTTTTAAGAGTAGCTGACTTGTGACAAGGATCAAAGTGAGAATTGACCTCACTAGGAAATCATGATCGATCTCGCTATGTAAGCTTGCTAACTATTGCGCCACGGGGAAGCATTACATTGTCTGATTTAATATAGCTAACATGAGTTCAACATCAAGTTTTTCCATTTAGAACACTCAGGCAACACGCAATTTTCAGGTCTTAATTTAATTTAGCACCGAATAAAACTAAAAGAGTTAGATAAAAAAAGTGCATTTATTTACTGATCATATGACGATAAATATTTATATAAAATGAACATATAAATACTGTATTTCACGTGCGATTATATAGAGTACTATAGATGAGTGAGTGGATTTCAACTACACTTCCGTGTCAATGAATAATAACGTGGAATAATCAAATGGAGCTTCAGTTTAAACTGAAATTCTATGACAATGAAAAATAATAAATACAGTCGCTTGGCTCTTGGTTTACATTGTAATTTTAAGAGAACAAGAATAGTATTTTTTTATTAAGATGACATGGTAAACTAAAACGGTTATCTTGTTGAGTGAACAATAAAAGATGGGTCTATAAATATGTAAATTATTAATCCTTGCTTCAACACTAGCTACTTGGATACTTTCGAAAAGAGGATAAAATTGGATTTTTTTTCCAAGGCTGGATTGCAAACTTTTCTCGAAATGGAATAATGTAACTTATGTAAAAAAAATATTGCGATGCTTTCCACAAGGTAAGTCATTAGATGATTATCATGATTATTGCTTTTTGTTTTTTTTTTCACACCTCGGGTCTTATTTTTCATTTGAAAGGAAGAGTGACGACATCATAATGATGTCTTCCCGAAACGTCGAAGTCACCATAACTCTGCTCACTTGAGTGACAAACTTCATATTAATACTATCAATGCTCTATCTTTATCTCGATATTTAAAAAAAATGCTCGGCAAAATGTCTTTTTATCAGTAAAACATTAAATACAGCAATCTTGACAATAAGCATAACCAGAAATAAACAATATATATATATATATATATATATATATATATATAAACAAAGATTTGTACCCACAGAAACAACAAATTGCTTTAAACAATATTGACGTTATTTTAATAATCTGAGGAACTTACAAAACGGTGGAAAGAAGGATCTCGTCTAAAAGTAAATTTTAATCAAATAATTAAAATGTAAGTTGTGTGAAAATACACAGCTTTTAAACTAGACCTTCCTTTACTAAAGATAGATTGTCCTATTTTCCCAGAAATTCTATTGTCTATCAATTCAAATGCCGCTGCGGCCCGGTTTACATAGGACGAACCAATCTTAGGCTCGAGACGCGGGTTTCGCAGCACGTTCCTGCAAATATCCGTTCAGGTAAGCCTCAACGGTTCATAAAAACAACTCAGGCGGTTCTGGAGTCAGCTGTAGGTCAACATTTGCTTTACAATCAGGAGTGTGGTTCTCAGTACGAGTACACGTGGTTTTCTGTCTTGCACAGTGCTCGTTCAGGTTATCATTTACGTGTTTTAGAAGCTGTTTATCTTAATCTTCAGTCGAGCCTGTGCAGGCAAAAAGGGCGATTTATTATCTCCTTACAAATACTGGAGGGTCTGTGAGTGTTATATATTTCTATTTTATCACTCTTATGGAGCTGTTTTTTTTTACACCCAGCTTGTCCTGCTTTATTATTTATAATAACACCAATATTGTTTAAAGCAATATATATATATATATATATATATATATATATATATATATATATATATATATATTAATATTAATTATAGTTATAATACCAATATCGACAAAACTAATTCTGTCAAGATTATCAATAATTAACTACAACTAAAAACGTCTTGAAACCCAGAGGGAACTAACCCAGAGGGAAAAGAAGGGGAAGAAAAAAAGAAACAAACGAAATACTTGAACAAGAAGTAAAGGATTCGTGAGAAAGAAAAAACTCCAAGACGAAAACCTTAACAATAAAGAGCTCAATACGAAAGCAGTGTTCAAGAAGTATCCAACCTGAAAGTAGAGCAAACAAGAACGACAATCTAAGGGTGAGCCAACTACCTACCACGGTTTCGCTTAACAGCTCGTCAGGGAAAATTGGCTCCAATTTTCCCTGACGAGGTAGTTGACTCACTCTTAGATTTTCGTTCTTGTTATATATATATATATATATATATATATATATCAGTTGAATATATGAAATCCGACAAGATGCATAAATTAAGTAAAGAACATGAGAAAAAAAGTACCCTTTTATCTAATATGTTACAGTTTAACAATCATTTTTAGAGATCTTTTAAAAACGAATGACATAAGATATTAAAAAGAATTTAAATCCACAGAAATAGTATGTTGATTGAGGTTTGTTTTCATTGTTTAGATATGTTTCACGTATAATAAATCAATGCTTGGATATTTAATAAATCAATGTGTGGATATTTTAAATGAAAGTGTATGTGTGCGAGAATTAAGCGTATTTAAACTATAGAAGTGTGTTTATATATCGGCAACGTTACTGCAAATAACAAAACGAAATATATTTTTGTTCAAAATTGTAACCAAATAATGTATCCAAACGACAAACGAGTTTCTTTTATTTTAAATAAAATGAGAGAATCATGTAAGAATGTGTGTGAATGAGAGAATTATATATGAATGTATGTGTTTATGAGGCGGTAAAGTTATTATGTGTGTGAATGATAAAAATTATTATTATTATTTCTACTTAAATAATGTATACAAATATTATTTCCGATTATTGTTTATCCTTTTTCCTATTATTATATTGTAGTATATGTTATTTTTTTATTATAAATATTATTTTGATAATACTATCATTATTAATTTGTTTTATTATTATATATAATTATATTTTTCTATTTTTATTGTATACTATTTATATTGCTTAATAATTGTAATGATATATATGGTACTTTATATATTACTATTTTAATTTTATATGTATGATTTAGTATTTCTATATATTACTTAATTAAGATATTGTACAAATGTTAATATATAGATATTTAATATTTTTAAGCATATTGTATTGACAGATTCTAACAGTTAACAATATTTTCTAATTAATTAATTTATTCATAACAAGTTTGCTTAATACTTGTATACATTATTTTGCTAGAATTTTAAACGGAAATGTATTTCGTTTTCTTCATACACACACAATCACACACACACGTATATATATATATGTGTGTGTGTGTGTGTGTATGTGTGTGTGTGTCTGTGTGTGAAATACGTATGCATATAGATTAAGTGTATCGAGGCACAGATAATTTTCTAAACATATACTGTTAAATATAAGAGACAATGAATGTCTATTATGTTTAATCATGAGCCGTTCTAAACATCGTATTTTGGCTTTAATTTCAGGTGAAAATAAAGACAAAAATTCTTCAACATTTGGATAATTTTTTATTAAGTTGGTTCTAAGCTTTCCGCTCACATGAGCCTTCAGAGAGGCTATAAAAACGTTAACATGACAACATCCACCATTAGCGACGATTTTATCTTGTGTTGACATAAAACTTTGCTAAGCAACAAAAAACAAACAGCTAAACCTAATGTTTTATTTTTTATATCTAAGTAATATATCGCAGCTAGTCATGTACGGTGGAAAAGCTGGAATAATGATTAGAAAATAATAGTTTTATTTTATGTGTTTTGTAAACACATAGAAAAAGAAAAAAATATAATCCGTCATATTTCTACGCATTGACAGAAAAATTGTCCAATTTAAAAAAACTGCCCTGGCCCCTTCAGGATATTCTTCTCGTGGTGATCTATAAAATGTCATGCATTCGTCGCAGAGACAGTGAAGTTCATTCCCATTGATTATTCACAGTTTTCAATTCCGAGTGCTCTTTCTGTTCGGCTTGTTGCCACGCAAGCCCAGTCGACACAATAGCCGTGAATCAATAGGAAAAAATGTTACTTGAACTTTACGGTATTTGTTAACAAACAATCTCATAATACACACCAGAATATGACAATAGATTACTTGATGATGATAAAGTTTTAGGGGTCCTTCAAAGGTTGCATTTTACGAAAGGTTTGATTGAAATTTGCAGGAAACTGAAAAATGATTGTTGTATTTTAATGAAGAAGTAGATAGCCTAAAGAGGACGTTATTGTTTTGATGATTGAGATTACTTCTAATCTTGTTGTTAATCCCTTCTGCCAGAAGAGATAACGATGTTCACCTCTGTACTTGCAAGATCAGCAATAAAAGCACCTTTTATAACTGAAATAAAATGCATCGATTAAATCTTTAAAACTTTCGAATAAAGTATAATTTTAATGCAAATTGGAAAACAAATAAATATTCTCTTTCCATTATGTCATCTGCTACATACGATATAATTTGATCGTTTGTTCTGTACATGTAGTAATTGGTAATAATCTAAACCATTTTTCCTCGGTTCAAATCTATTATTTTCCTAACAGCGATTATTATTTTTATTTAATTTGTCCCCGTTTTTAAAATATGATCAAATAAAAGATTAATCTTTTATGCAAAAATTACGTAAAACCTAAGAAGTTAAATATTCAAAGAATGAATTTACGCTAAAAAAGATTGATTCAAATTGTCAATAGCGGCAACATATTGTATAATATTGTAACTAGTTTTTATTTTCTTATTTGTATAATTTTCAAAATATATTGTAATATTTTCGAGAATATTTAAAGGCTCAAGCAATACGTACATAAGCCTTTAAATAGTCACGAAGTCATCCAATATAGTTGGAAAAATCTACAGATAAAAAATATAAACGAGTTACAATATTTAGTATGTTGACGTAATGATTCGTGGAAAAGAAAACCTTCAAAACTTATTCTTTAGTTTGCATTGATAGTTTTCTCTATAGCGTTCAAATTCCTGTTTGAACGAAAAACATTCACCTACCAGCGACTCACGTACACGCACACGCAAACAAACACCTATATGCATATATATAAATGAAGAACTATATACAGATACAAATGGAAAAAGCAGCCTCATGCATAGATGGCGATTATGATGATGATGACATCACTGAATCTTTACGAGAAAATGATTTTATTAAAGCAACAAAGCAGACATATTAAAAGAGCAGAAAACGTAAGATAAATGATATATAAACAAAATTTAGTGTTAAAGGCTAATTATCTTACATAAAGACCTTTACGTATACTGATTCAGAAACCTTCAAGCATTGGCAACATATCTAACCAAAAGACCGAGTAAACAAAAATTTATGATTTAATGTTTAGCTATGGCTGAGCATAATACATTACCGCAACAGTGTAACTTGACAATCTTTTCTTTACGAATATTGGCTGGTAAGTTTGAAATTATGAGTTACAGAAGTAACATGAGGAGAAAATAAACATCCTTCTGGATCGGACTCAACATAGTTTTGTCACCGAAAACAACGTCTACACCAACTAAATTTGATTGTCAAATCTCGCACTTACCATTCTACAATAAACACAAATTGATGAGACATATCTGTGAATTTTTTGTCTATAGCAATAGTCTGGGGTTTTATATAATTTTAGTCAATGTGCACATTTCTTTTTTTTCTCGACTTTGATGAGAGATGACAGATAAACAGTTTTAACTTTTCTTAATCGTCATATGTTGGTATTACTAATTTACGGTAATATATATTTTTGTTGCTGCCTTCTTTTTATTTTGAATGTTTTTGTTTTATTATACATGTCCTTTTCATGTCTGATTTTATTGCTGTAAGAAAATCATTTTATTCAGCAAAATGTATTTATGAAACATACGAAACCATATATTTCTCTAGACCCATTAGAATATATGAATTTTGCTGTCCCAGATGTCATAAATGCCATACTGAAATCAGAAACGGAGTTCATTGAATATGCAAAAAGACATTCATATCATTGTTATTGGGAACATATAATTAAGCTTTATCACAGATTTAAATTTCGTTTTATTTTTCATATCTTAAACATAAAATGCAACTATTGACTACTATTTAATTACAAAAGGGACTCATATTGTAATACTATTGTGGTATGTAACCCAGGAAATTCACCTTTTTATCACGGCAAAAAAAATTCCGTATTATTCGATGTAATATAAATTTTAAAAAGTACAATTCGTTGAATTTCGGTGAATATGTCTAAACTGCTGGCCGAAATTAATAAAGGCTTATCGCTACAATAATAGGTTTATAATTAATCACATCCTCTGTATAAAGCAGAAATACAAAATTGACAAAATTCTTTCTAGTTAGTGTTATACTTTACTTCTCATATTCAAATCTAGCAAAATGTGTGCCTTTCAGAGAACGCTAAAATATTAATAGTAATTCATGCCTCAAAATATTAAAAATTCTACCTTATTGCTCACTATGACTGTAGCCTTCATGTTTTAATATAATTGCGTTTCTATTAGGAATTTAGAGCAGAAAGCTCGATATTCCGCATAACGTAAACAGTTGTAATAATAATAATAATAATAATAGTAATAATAATAATAATATGCGATTGGAATTACAACAAGGATGACGTGTTTTCCAAAGTTCTTGAAACCATTACGTTTTCTTTACTTATATGAAATTTTTCTCATTTTTACTATTTTGATATAAACATTAATATTTTCGAATATTATTTTGATTCTCCTTTAAATTATCCTGATAGAGTAATCAACTGTTTTTCTTATTATTCATATATCCCTTAGTAGTCGATATTTTGAAAGCTTTTTTTTAAACTACGATACTTTTACTTAAAAAATAAATATAACAGAAAAACAATATGATACAATTTCTACCATAATCTTTCTTAGAAATACTACTTGCTTTTTTGAAAACGATATTTTTAACGACTTTAATAAAAACATACCCCGAATATAGAAATGAGCGAACAAATTAATATTTTTAATAATAAATAATAAATTGA
This sequence comes from Ascarosepion bandense, assembly GCA_037127315.1. Lineage (NCBI taxonomy): Eukaryota > Metazoa > Mollusca > Cephalopoda > Sepiida > Sepiidae > Ascarosepion > Ascarosepion bandense. The sequence goes on from JBBBDQ010000488.1 coordinate 3,045,662, forward strand.
TGCTAACCTTTTTTCATTAATTTTGTTGACAATAATTTTCGTTATAAGGACTAGTGATAAAAACTTTTTAAATGAATTAACAACTCATCTGATCAAGAGTAAAAAAGAAAAATGAGAGAAGAAAAGGAAAAGATAAAGATTATCATCTCTATATTTTTATTTCTCTTTTTTAACATAATAGTAATATAGTGGTATTTTTGTTGAGTTTCTTCCACGTCTCTTCTGTTTCCTTGTGTTTTTTAACCGTCGTCTTTCTCTTTGAATTCCAGTCATGTCTCTGACGATTGTTGTTTTGCAACCTATTTAAGAAATGGAAAACTCCGAACAACAACCTGCAACTGAAGGTGTTAATCTTGCCGAGGGGTGCGTGGCTACCCAACGTACCGGGCAACTTTGGGTGGACTTTTAGACTCGTGCGTCAACCGTGGGAATAATATGAAAGTTAAAAAGAAAAAACAAAAAGCCTAGTATGTCTCTTCCAGTGGATAAACAGGGAGCCCATCTTTTAAGAGAGAATCTACAATAGGTCAAAAGATCTGCCATTGAAACAAACTTCTATACAAAGAATGAATCTTCAGGTCCCCACAACCAGGATAATACTAATGATGGTCCTGCAAATTTCCCAGCCAGATCTATAACCGTTCATTTAAAAAGGGGAAAATAAAATGGTCTCGTTGGGAGTAAAAAGTCGTTATAACTGCATCCCATGAATCGTTACACAAACCTCAGAACAAATCACTCGCCAAACATATGAAAGTTTTGAGAAAAGGTTAGACAAACAATTAAAAAGTACATTGACAAAAATTAACTAGCCATTGTAAGAAGGTACATCATGCGCTAAACCGATTGACAAAGAAATAAAAAGAATTGCAGCCAGAATAGACGGATCAACAAAACATGAAAAGAACCCGGAATCTTAAAAAGTAGTAAAATCAGACAGGCCACAAGTCATAATGAAGAAACCGAGATACACACAAATCACTCTGAAGATAATTCTGAAAATTTAGAAGTGTTGGAATGGTGTGATTTTAGTTGGTCACAAGACGCCAATAAAACGAATTCAAAACACATTGAACAGAAGTATTTTACGAAAAACAAGAAGTCAATATGAAATCAAGATACATTTAAGTCAGATACAAAATATTCCAATGGAGGAAAGAGAACAACTATAAAAATTACAACCAACAAAACGTATCCTCGAAACTATTAGGCTCTACAGTATAGCACTCAAATTAATTCTGGATAAAAAATACACGTATATGAAGCAATATAGGGAAAAAGCAGTTTTACAGACATAAAGATCTACCTTGGAAAAAAATAGAAAAAAATCTAACAACTTAGATGTGAATTATCAGTGCTCGAGGAAATGGCAAGAGGAATAAATTTAAAAACTAGAAAAGGCAGAAGAGACGAAATAAAATATAATATTAGAAATGAATATGAAGTACTATCAACTAAAAAGAAAAAAACAATACAACTAAAGGCTCAAAAAATAAGACGTTATGAGAAAAGATCAAGATTCTACAGAACAGATATTTCAAACCGAAATAAAACATGGAAGAGTTTATACAGTTCTGGTTAAAAATACAGGTTTACCCTGAAAAACATTACAAAGAATAAGATTGTATTGCGCAAGAGAATGAACGAATGAAAAATAAACCAGAAGTGACATGGGCTGGTATCACAGAAGAGAATGTTAAATGTCCACTGAAAAAAGCACCCGACTGGAAATCTGCCGGAATAGATAAAATTCCTAACCTTTGGCTATATTATTTTAATAAAGCGCATATAAACTATCGAAAGAACTTTGAGAAATTGGTAACGATCCAACTAATATTCCTGCATGGATCACTAAAGGAATTACCTTTCTTCTTCCCAAAAATAGTTTCACAAATATTCCAAAAAACTACAGACCGATTACTTGTCTTCCCACAACATACAAACTATTGACCACTACTTTTACAAAACAGACACTTCTTTTTAAAAAGAAATGACATACCACCGCTTGTACAAAAAGTGTGCTAACGTGGCAGTTACGGATGTAAATAGAAATTTCTTATTAATAGGGTGATCTTGTAAAACTGCTTCAATGCAAAGAAAAACTTTGCACTGCCTAGATAGATTATCATAAGGCATTTGATAGTGTGCCACATTACTTAATCTTAAAGTCTTAATATGTACAAGGCATTACCCGTTACCATCAATTTTATCAATTTTATATCGATTTGCAAAACAATGCTTTACCTCAGTCATATAAATGGAACCTATAAGTCTGATGAAAAAAACATCAACAGTGCAATATTTCAAGGCGACTCTTTGTCTCCCGTACGGTTTTTCATATCACAAATAGCATTAACCAGCCAACATAGCAAGACAGAATGTGGTTATAAAATAGCTAGAAAAAAAAATTAAATAAATAAATAAAATAAGCCATCTATTTTACATGGATGAATTAAAGTTGTATGCTATGAATGACAATGTGAGGGAAGGTCTTCTGCAGACTGTAAAATGCTTCAGTGATAACATTGAAATGAAATTTAATTTTGATAAATGTGCTAAAGCCACTGTTTTACAAGGATTGCTACAACAAACAACCTCTATTAGCTTGGATCATGCTGTAACAATAAAAGGTTTAGAGCAAGAGAAAGCTCATAAGTGTCTAGGTGCAAATGAGAGTGAAGGAATTCACCATAAGAAAATGAAAGAAGTAGTGCGTATAGAAGGGCACAACTGATATTAAAAACTTAATTATTCTCAGAACAGAATAACCTAGCCAAAAAGAAGAAGCTTGCCTAGTATTTCATATGGCTTGTACAGCGAATTGTAACATAGCAAGTAATGAATTTGAAAAACTATCAAAATTTAAAAACCTGGAAATTGAAATAGAAAAGTGTGGAAATTGAAAACAAGCTTAGTACCAGTGATAGTGGAATGATAAAAAATGGAACAAAACAACACATTGAAAGAATGACTGGAAACCCCAGCTTAATAGGTATACAAAGAATTGTCTTGTTAAGTCCAGCCCACACACTTAGGAGAACTTTGTCTATTTAACGCTAGGGATGTTATATAGGTGATAGGAAAGCGTAAACTGTAGCCATAACAACATACCACGACCTGCCTTTGGTCTTTCCGCAGACTTAGTAGGTAATGTGACCATAGCGGAAATCGAATTGTGATGAACATGAAATAATAATAATAATAATAATAATAATAATAATAATAATAATAATAATAATAAATTTGAAAAACTGTCAAAATATAAAGACCTGGAAATTGAAATAGAAAAAATGTGGAAATTGAAAACAAGAGTTGTGCCAGTGATAGTAGGTGCACTTGGAATGATAAAAAATGGAACAAAACAACACATTGAAAGAATCCCTGGAAACCCCAGCTTAAGAGATATACAAAAAATTGTATTATTAAGTACAGCCCACACACTAAGGAAAACGTTATCTATGTAATGCTGGGGATGATAGGGAGGATAGAAAAACATGAAATGGAGTCATAACAACACGCCACTACCTGCCTTAGGTCTCCCCGCAGACTTGGTTGGTAGTGAGACCAATGCAGAAATCTAAATATGATGAAAAATGACATAATAATAATATCACTAAAGGAATATATATGAAGATCAGAAAAGAAAGAAAAGTGTAAAGGAAATATGAGATAACACTATGAAAAGATAACAGCAATAAAATACATTTTGAAACAGAAAATTAAAATAAAAGCACAATGTATAGATATAGAATACAGATAAAATTCTCAAGATATAATTGAATTTTCGAAGAATAACCAAAAAAGACTAGCGTAAAATTGGAGATGTAATAATGTTTAAAGTTGTTCAATGGAAAAAGAATTTTAAAAATTGGAGAGACATTTATAGCAAAAAAAGATTATATTTATTGAAAAAAACAAAAAAAAAACAAAACAAATGATAACACCAAAGTAAAAAATACCAAGATACAAACTTGTATGGATAATCTGATCAGAGTAGATCCTGAGAATACTCTAAAACGGAGGCATGAGACGATAGGCCAAACTACTGGCTTCATAAACTATAGTGTCCACACAAAATATAGTCAAAATGTCTCTCAGAAATTTTGAAAGAACCAGATAAAGTGTATGACTGGCTATCCGGAGGAAGGATCTATTTTCCTTGTAGAACAAATGAAACACTATTCATTCCAGGACTGTAAAATGTGTTCTTGTCAATACCAAGAAAACAAATATTAACATTTATATAAGAAAATACAAACAGAAATAAACAAACTAAAAACGGAAGGCGTGCCAATCGTAGGACAGAACGGGTTACAAAATAGACATAATATTAGGCAGTGTATTAATTGGAGGATGTATCTTTATTACAATGCCTCATATAACAAAAATCCGAATATACATAACCCTGAAACAGGCATATAAAGTCATAATGTTGTTATTCTTTGGCACTTTACCATTCATACTGACAAATAAAATAAAATTTTATGATTAAAGACTGCTAAATTTCTTCGAATATATCTGTGAAAGAAATTGATAAACTAAGTAAATATACGGATAATAAATTTGAAAATATAAACCACCTAAAACTCTAGTAATAATCATTACTAAATAATTAATGAATTTTTAATCTAACATATTTTTTATTAGATCAGACATTATTTTTAGTGAGAGACTAAAAGTACTTGGATATATTGAGAAATGAATGATAACATCTGTCAACGTACGTTACAGCTCATTGCTGACATCTTTCAATTATAATACGCAAAAGATTATCCGTGAGTATGAACAGATTTTATTAAAAATAACCAGACACAATGTTTGAAATCTATCTAATATGAAATATATATATAGATATGTGTGAGTTTGTAACCCTGGGTTTCACGGTCTTGCGATATATATATATATATATATATATATATATATATATATATATATATATATATTTCTGAGATGAGGTAGTATTTACACTATTTATATTATTCGGACTATTGTCCTCATCTTTATTGCCATTTGTACGACGAATAATGTATGTATAAAACAAAGAGAACAATGGTATAGTTAGAATGTAATAAAGCTAATAAATTATAACAGTATTATAGACAATGTATTATTCCGTTAACCTCTTTAACCTCTTTTATTGTTGATAGCCTTAACCAATGAAAATCAATCTACGAATCTTGGTTGCTGATGTTAATTTGTGATACATGTTTATCGCCCAAACCCCTGATTTTTAGACAAATAGACCATTGCATTAGCTTTGAAAATATTTAATTTGCAAAAATGTATGAAAAAAAGGGAAGGTGGTAGTTTAATTGTTCTATTCTGTCCGACTTTTCCAATATATCATCGCATTTACTACACCATTACTTTTCATTTTTTAGATGGCAATTCTCAAAAACTGTATAAAGACTTCATACCTTGATGATACCCATATGTTACCTGATCGTCTGCTATTAACAAAAAGGGGAGACATCGACCAACAAGTATTATCCTATTCTGCTCAAGGGCTATAAAATATAGTCTCGTTTTTTGTATTCATGGCTCTAGATTTTTTAACCGTCATCTCTCTTCGTAATGAAGGCGATCATGACTCTCCACAGATTCACTTTCTGGGAAGAGCCACGCAATTCGGGAAAAGTTAATGTTGTGGGTTTTCTTTTGCCTTCTCCCCGGTTTGTTATTCTTTCTCTCAGACTTCTTAATGTAGAGATGCCAGTTTTATGATATTTAAGCTATAACTGAAAGGAGAAGTTACCAAGAGCATTTGTGCAAAAGTAAACGCAAGAAGGTAGGCTGGATTTTTAACTTAGCTCAAGGATTTTATATTTATCCAAGCTATCGGAATACATCATAATAATAGCATGAATAAAAGTAACCCCAACAGAATCAATAAGATAGATTAATTCGTTTTTTTAAGATTAATTAACCCTTTGCACGTTATTTAAAGTTAGAAATTATTTTTAGATTGTAAGAATGTCTACTTTTTTACATAACAATGAGTTACTAATACAAATCTTATTATTGAACACATAATTTATGGCAGATATGGATTCATACTTTTGCCAAGGTTATTTGCGTGTAAGTAAATATAACAAACCTGACTGGAATTAGAACTCGGTTCTCAGATTAACAATTCCGAGACGTTCTTCATTACACCACTCGCTTCCAAGCTTACAATATTCCCAAGAGGTCACCCAAACCGCACATCCAAGCTAACAGCACCAGGTTTTCTCAACCGGTCACCCATCTGACCAGGCTCGATTTTGCTTAAGTTTGGCGATAGTATAGGAACCGGTGTTTCAATATTATATGGCCGTAGGCCTAAACACAGGAAGAAGACGGTGAGTATTAATAATAACTCTCCACATGTTACTTTCTAATAACAATGGCAGCGCTCAATTTCATCTTTTAAATATTTATATAAATTCTTTCAGTTCGTTAAAAAAACATCAACCTCATAATGTATATTTTCTATTTATAGTATTAACAAAATTAGCTGAAGTGAAAGTATTTATTCAACTAATCATGCTTTTAACGAAGTTATTTGATGAAATTTAGGATTAAAAATATTCAACGTTTGAGGTAAACGTAGGAAAACCAACAGAAATAATTTAGTAGATTGATAAGGAAGATAAAGACATTGAGAAAGGTCATATTTGGAAGATTTTAATAAATATAAAGAAATAAAAGAAAAATAGAGAGTAGATGAATCATAATCAACATCAACAATAGTAATAAAAGAAACAGTCGTAAAACTGGAAATCAACAACATGGGAGTGTAATAAATATCAGAACCTTGGGAAATATATCGAAAAGCGAACATAATCATCAAAGGAAATATAAACATCACTATAAACGCCTACAAAGAGATAATATAATTTGAACTTCGATGACGATAATTCAAATGTCACCACTTTTGGATTGTCGAATACACTGTAGATGATAGTATAATTTTCATTAATTACTGGGGGGGGGGCGGAGAAAAATACATAGGCTAACCAAACTCTCCGAAGTTGATCAAATAAACTAACCATTTCTTACTCAGGGCGTGTATAGGTACGGAATTCGTATTCTCTTGAACTGATCACCTAGATGTGTAGAAAATTTGAAGAATAGTTCAAGTATATGCTTTATCAAGACGGCTTTTTTTAAGGAATACTAATTTCGTGTTTGCAATCTGAAATGAGTTTTATAAATTGTAACCTTGCAGTAAGAAAATTGAAACATTTTTATAATTTTCATACAAACGCTCGAAATGCTGTGTACTTTGCAAAAAAAACAAAATAAAAAAATAAAAAAATAAAACATTAATTACTTTAAATCTTTGTTTTTTTATCGATTTAAAAAATAATTTAAGACATATTCCCGTGCAAATTATGTTGTATTTTAAACATGTCAGTTAGTTATGTTTCAGCCGCAATACCCGCTTAGGCGATATGTGTATTTTGATCCATGACTGACTACGCATATAATTTTCTCGCAGTAAGTTATCATTTCTTTCTACGGTACAATGATTGCCAGCCAATGCTGTAGAACTCAATTTGTCCTGCTATTCAACACATAGCCTGAGGAAGAAGTGATAGGTTCATACATTTTCCTAGGGTATTAGTGCACAATTGATTGCAATGAATCTAACTGGAATTCGAACACAACTCTTCAATTCTCTCATTCCAAGTTGATATTCATTGCACTATAACCTACAACGCATGTACATTGCGCATTTATTCAATACTTCTCATTACTATAAGCAACATAAATACATAGAAATCAAAGTCGTTTTCCTATATCGAATTCTATTATTAGTGTAACACCCTTTTTACGGTTTGTGCTTCATATATTTTGTTTCTTTTCATTGTAACATTCTTGCTTTGATCAAGACCTTCTACCTAAAACTGTCTATAGTTTAATTAATTTCACGCTTATATTCATTTTGAAATTACCACCGATTATTTTTTTACTCATAATTTTAATTGCATAACTAGAAAAAGTAATTGTGTTAGGTCTATTTTTCTTGTTTAGAGTAAAAAAATGATTTGTAAATTATGATGCAACATTATGATATAAATGATGCTTTGTACAAATAGCACAAGGGTATATAATCTGCACATAGTGCCAAGACGTCCTTATTAGCATAATTTATGCAAATATTCAAGTATTTAATCGATATATAAAATTATATGATCTCTGTCAGTCCGTCTGTCATACTGTCAAAAATACTCATACATTAAACGATCAAAATCAAAAGAGGTAAGTTGGCACAAAGTAGGGTTGGATTTCCTAGGGTAATTTTCATTAACTGTTTAGGAAAAACTAAAAGTTTTATCTTTTAACATACAAAATACACCCACTATTTTAAAATCAATTTAACAATAAAATACTTATTTAATAAAAAGGCCACATTGTTTTTGAATATCTTTTCTTCGTGTTTTATATACAATAATCTAGTTTCCAGTTTGTCCTAAATATTGTGAGAAATTCAACACGCTTCATTGTTTTTAAAAATTCTAGTATTTTTTTTCTTAAATCTTTATTAGTTCAACAGTTTTTGTAAAATCTTCAGGGGTTCAAGAATGCAGCCAGAATAAATTTTCATAGCGGTGCTGAGGAGTCATGATATTTTGCCCAAAGGTTATTTTGCATTATGTATCATGTAAGCGTTTTAAAATATATATGGGAATCCAACCCGCTGTCGAATGTCTAAGATTGTCATTATATACGATATGTTCTTTTTTTAAATAAAGTTGCCTTCTTTTATCCTATTGCTATTTTCTCTTGGCACGCTTTTTGACTGGATCATCTTTAGTATTTCATCTGAAATCGAAATCTAAAATAAGCAACATTCCAAGAGCGCTATTCATGTCCTCAAACAAAAAGAAGAGCAAATGGACAACATAAATTGATAGATTGATAAATCAAAGAATAATATTTCGCGTAGCTTTTGCGTATTTTAGCTTTAAAATATTCTTGGCATTCCTTCAAATCTTTAAATCCGTTTTAATCTTTGACATGAATGTCTGACTGGCTGAAATCAATGGAACGACGACGACGATAACACTTTCGATGGTAGGTGTACGAAAAATACATGATAAACATTCTGGAATGATTTGTTCAGAATCACTAAAGGTCTGATGGTAATATTGCATACAAAATGTTGACGATGACTCAGTCATAATTCTGTAGTCCTGCAAATGGAAAATAGATGAATGAAATTCTGTTCATAAAGACATGGATGATAATGGCGAGAAGAAAAGGTCGAAGAAAAAGTAAAGAAAAAAGAGAAACATGCGAAATAAGAAAAAAAGTTTATAGTTATAATGAAAGTTATTACGACAACCGAAAACCGGGAGGAAAATAGAAAAAACTTGTTAAAAGAATATGAAAGCTGAGACTAGATGGTTCATGAATTAAGAAAAAATGACACGGAAATTCGAGAGAACATATATTACATTCAATGAGGTTAAACACGGATATCATGCGATAAAATCTTTGAAAGGACGTGCGACTGAAACAAACCTGACATTCCAAACGGATATAATATATATTACAACATCCATGACAACCTAATAATAATAATAATAATAATAATAATAATAATAATAATAATAATAGTCAGTTACAAGACGAAAATAAAACGAGTTCAGAACACATTGAACAGAATTATTTTACGGAAAATCAGAACAGTATACAAGAATCCAAGGAAGAAATCAAGAACCATATAAGTCAAATACAAAATATTGCAATGGAGGAACGAGAACAGCTCCCAAAATTACAACCAACAAAGCATAACCTCCGAACTATTAAGCTCTACAATGCATCACTCAAATTAATTTTGGATGAAGAAGACACTCATACAAATCTCAATGAAGCAACATATGCATCAGCAATAGCAGCAACAAAAAAATTGAACATCAAATTAAAAACAAGGCAGTCTCACAGACATAAAGATCCACCTTGGAAAAGAAAGATAGAAAACGAAATCGAACAACTTAGAAGTGAACTATCAGTACTGGATGAACTGAGTAGAGGAATAAATGTAAGAACTAAGAAAAGCAGAAAAGTCGAAAGAAAATACAACATTAGAAATGAAAATGAAGTCCTATCAACTAAGGAAAAAATAAAGCAAACAATACAACTGAAGGCTCGAAGAATAAAACGCTATGAGAAAAGATCAAGATTCTACAGACAAAACAAGGTTTTTCAAACCGATGCAAAGAAATTTTACAGGGAAATAGGTAAAAAAAAGAATTGAAGTGACAGTCCCCGCAGAATGGAAGAAGTTACACAGTTCTGGAAAAAGATATTGTCTTGCCCCAAAGAACATAACAAAGAAGTAGATTGGATTGCCCAAGAAATAGAACGAATCAAAAATAAACCAGAACAGTCATGGGCTGGAATTACAGAAGAGGATGTTAAATTTGCACAAAAAAGCACACAATTGGAAATTCCCAGGTATAGATAAAATTCCTAACTTTTGGCTATATTATTTAAATACAGCACATAAAAAACTAGCCAAAGAACTTCAAGAAATGGTTGACGATCCCACTAAAATTCCTGCAAGGATGACCATAGGAATTATATTTCTTCTACCCAAGAATGGTGACACAAACAACCCGAAAAACTACAGACCAATTACATGCCTTCCGACAGCATATAAACTATTAACATCTATTTTAACAAAACAGACATATTTATTCTTAGAGAGAAATGACATGTTACCGCTTGAACAAAAAGGTTGCAAACGTGGCTGATATGGATGTAAAGAGCAATTGCTTATTAACAAAATGATCCTGGAAAACTGCTACAGTACAAAGAAAAATCTTAGTACTGCCTGGATAGATTATCGTAAGGCATTCGATAGTGTGCCACATTCCTGGATTTCAAAGACTTTAAATATATACAAGATATCACCCGTCATCATCAATTTCATCAAACAGTACATGTCTATATGGAAAACAACCCTTTACCTCAATCATGTAAATGGAATCTATAAGTCTGAAAAAATAAACATCAAAAGAGGTATATTTCAGGGTGATTCTTTGTCCCTTACTATTCTGCATATCATTAATTGCACTAACCAGTCAACTTAATAAGACTGAATGTGGTTATAAAATAGGCCAAAAGAAAATAAGTCATCTAATTTACATGGATGACTTAAAGTTATATGCTAAGAATGATAATGAACAGGAAGGTCTTCTGCAAACTGTAAAATGCTTCAGCGAAGACGTTGGAATGAAATTTAATTTGAATAAATGTGCTAAACCTACAATACAAGAAACATCCTCAATTAGCTTAGACCCTGCTGTAACAATAAAATAATTGAAACCAGAAATACCTAGTTGTAAATGAGAGTGAAAACATTCACCATAAAAAATGAAAGAAATAGTGCGTAAAGAGTACTATAGAAGGCTACGAATGATATTAAAAACTGAATTGAATTCTCAGAACAGAGTTATGGCCATTAATAGCCTTGCAATCACAGTTGTCCAATATAGGTTCAACATCTTAAACTGGACTACTCTAAACGACATCAGGCGAATGGATTCTAAAACAAGAAAGCTTCTTTCTGAGCATAAGATGCATCATCCAAAGGCTGATGTAGACCGTCTATACATACCCCGTAAAGAAGGTGGAAGAGGTCTTATTCAGCTGGAATTATCATACAAGACAACAACTATTGGCTTACTAACATACATAGAAACAACAAAGGATTGGATGATACAATTAGTCAGGCAACATGAAGAAAGAAAGAAATATAATAAAAGCAGGTAGTAAATACAAACAAGATTCACAGTTAGTAGATTCTGTAGAAAAGCAAAACAGAAGCCAAGAACCAACTATTGCGGCAAAAAATATGAAAATGAAAGCCAAAGATAAAGCTCCTGAACAGATGAAACAACGCTGGCAAGAAAAAACCTCTGCATGGCCAATATCCAGAACGTGCCAATAAATCCAATGTTGATAAAGATAATACTCATCGATGGTTACGTGCATCTGGATTAAAGTCTGAAACTGGACAATGTGCAAACTGTATAGAAAATCTGTAAACAAACACTGGTATGAACAGCACCCAGAACCAGTTACAGAAATAGATGTCACCATTCTATGGGATTACACCATCTACACAGACAGAAAAATTGAAGCAAATAGGCCAGACATTATTTTTAGAAACCAGAAAGAGAAAACTTGTCTATTAATTGATATGGCTTGTCCATCGGATTGTAACACAGCAACCAAGGAATTTGAAAAACTGTCAAAATATAAAGACCTGGAAATTGAAATAGAAAAAATGTGGAAATTGAAAACAAGAGTTGTGCCAGTGATAGTAGGTGCACTTGGAATGATAAAAAATGGAACAAAACAACACATTGAAAGAATCCCTGGAAACCCCAGCTTAAGAGACATACAAAAAATTGTCTTATTAAGTACAGCCCACACACTAACGAAAACTTTATCTATGTAATGCTGGAGATGATAGGGAAGATAGAAAAAAACATGAAATGGGGGTAAAACAACACGCCACTACCTGCCTTAGGTCTCCCCGCAGACTTGGTTGGTAGTGAGACCAAAGCAGAAATCGAAATATGATGAAAAATGACATAATAATAATAAAAATAATACTTTTTTGGGTCCAGAAAATGGCAATTACAAGATATGATGAGATTTCTTCGTCCAAAAAAACATGACATTGAGGCACGATGACCAGATCTTATTGATATTGTTATTGATAATAGAAAGAGTTAAATATTTGACTTTACTCTTCCACATGAGAGAAGATTGGACTCAAAATAAAACTGGCTAGGGAGCAAAAAAGCTATAGAACTGTAAAACTAATTCTTCTCCTAATAGGTATGCTTAGAAAATCACATAGAAAACTGAGAAAAACTGCTTATTGAGAACTGGAAATAAAATCAAGATGGTAGGTAGAAAACCGGCAACATTTTCTCTGCTACGATTCTTCGAAAAATTCTTATGTTGTGAAGAATCATGGAACAGCATGCTTCAACAACAGAATTTCATTGGCTACGTCGATTTTTCACAGAAACATAATAATCGTCGTAAGTATTGATATGAAATTGAGATATGGGATTTTATTTTTCCAAGCAAACCACAACGATAAATTAAAACAAAAACTTTTGTAACTACATAAACCTTACCGGAAAACGGAAGTAAAAAGGAAATATGAAGACTAATGTGATAACAAACTTGTTATGAGCAGTAGAAAGAAGTCTACAGAAATGATTAACAATACTGTAAATAAGAAAGAGAGCGGAAACAAAGCAGTCAAAAAAATAATGGAGAGGTTTGGAAAAGACTGAAGTGATGAGTCTTCTTTTCACTAGATCTCCAGTGTATATCACCAGTTACACATTTGTGAGTATCCACTGAAGACGAAAAAAACAACAACAAAACAATGCTATCATAAGATCCGTGGCCTACGATACACGATTCAACCAGTTATAAAATATGCAGCATTTCTTTTACTAATAAGGTATACAGTATTTCTTTCAGTAATAATTTAATTTAAAATTTATAAATAAAATTTAAATTGAGGTTGAATTAATAGGAAATATATTTTTAGGGCTGAGGCTATAGGTTTTGTGCCCATGGGTTATGGGGAATTACTTGTAATAATGATAACGCCGTTGGAATTGCAACGATGTGTCTTTCGAAGCTCCTGAAAATGTAACGCTTTATACTTCTTTAAAAAAGTAAATATGAAATTTTGTTACTCTTACTACTTTTTTCATGTAAATATGATTTTTCTTCTTTATTCTTCTTATTACTTAATTAATTTGTTTCTCCTTTAATGATTCTGATTGATTAATCTAATAGTTTTCTTATCTGCATTATTCATATATCACTCAATTGTTGATGATTCGAAAGCTATTTTAAACTACGATATACTTCTTAGAAAAGAAATACGATAGAAAAAACAATACGATCATTTTTGTACGATATTCTTTTTTAGAAACACTACGTTTTGTACATGTCGATAAGGCTATTTTCGACGAGTTTAATGAATAAATAACTAAATATACAGATGGGCGAACAAATAATTGAATGACTGAATGCAGTTTAAATAAGTTATCCTTATTCTGTTTGTTTTTTTAATATAGTCTCATAAACAGTATCACTGCCTTCCTTAAATTAATCAACAATTAAAATAGATTTCATTTTTCTGAATTGATTGTTTCACTTAATCTTATTATTTAAAAAAATATAAACCATTATTAATATTATTGTTATTATTATTATAATTAAATTTCACAGCATTGGCAAACTTTCTTCAACGAATGTTAACTTTTTCTTTTCCCATTAATTTATTTTTTAACAATTACTTTTGTTAACAACTCATCTCATCAAGAGTAAAAAAGACAAAAAAATTACTATGTCTATATTTCTCTCTCTCCACCTTTTTAAACCTAATAGTATAGTAATGTTTTGTTTCGGTGAAGAGTTATTTTTCTATTTTATTTTTTACTTACGTGCTTCTCTTTGAATTTCAAATGCGTCTCTCTCTCTTGTTGCTTAGCAACACATTTAGGAGGAGGAAAACTCCGAACAACAACATGCAACTCAAGTTGCTAATCGGACTGAGGAGTGAGAGGCGACTGCGTTATGAGTTTGCGAACAATACCCTAGGCTTCGGATCCCAGTTTTTAAAAGATCGTCACTTAATGTGCCGGGCAACTTTGGGTGAACTTTTAGATCCGTGCGTGACTCGTGAGAATAATTTGAGAATTAAAAATAGAAACAAAAAATCAAGTAAGACTTTTCTAGTGGATAAACAAGGAGACTGTCACTCAGCAACGAACCTACGTGAGGTCGAAAAATCTGTTATTGAAACAAGCTCCTACACAAAGAATGAATCTTCAGGTTCCCACAACCAGAATAAGACAAATGATGGTCCTGCAAATTCTTCAGCTAGATTCATAACCGTACCTTTAAAGAAAGAAAAAAATATATTCTTGTGAAGAGTACAAAGTCATTATTACTGCATTCCTCGAAGCGTTGCACAAACCTCAGAAAAATATCTCGCCAAACACATGACATTTGGCTAAAGAAGGTAGAAAAACAAGTAGAAGGTACAAATACAAAAATAAATTAGCCAATGTAAGAAGGTACATCATGCGAAACGACTGATTGACAGAGGCTTAAATTAAAGAAATAAGACGAATTGCAATCAGATTAAACGGATCACAAAAACATAAAATGAAACCGGAATCGAAAATAAAAAGTAGTAATATCACACAAATCACAGGTCATGATGAAGACACTGAGATACACACCAATTACTGTGCAAATAATGCTGAACGTTTAGACGTGTTGGAAAGGTGTGATTTTAGTAATGAGACGGCAATAAATCCAGTTTAAAACACATTGAATATAATTATATTACAGAAAGAAATGACAGTATACATGAGGGCAGACAAAATAGTGCAATGGAGAAAAGCAAACAAACTCCAAAATTACGAGTAACATAGCCTAATCTCAAAACTATTAATATTTACAATGCAGGACTCAAATTTATTCTGGATGAAGAAGACACTAATATAAATATAAATGAAGCAATATATGCATCAGCAACAGACGTAGCAGAAAGACTGAACATCAAAGTAAAAAAAAGACATGAAGAGCCACTTTAGAAAAGAAAAATAGAAAAAAGAAATTGAACAGCATAGAAGTGAATTATCAGTATTCGACAAAATGACAAGAGGAATAAACGTAATAACTGTAACAAGTAGAAGAATTGAAAGAAAATACTCTAGGAATTAACATGAAGTCCTATCAACTAAAGGAAAAATAAATCAAAGAAGACAACTAAAGGCTCAAAGAAAAAAAAATCAAAATTCTACAGGTAGAACAACATTTTTTAAACCGATGCAAAATTATTTACATAGAAATAGGTAAACAAACAAGTGACAGTAACCTCGACCAAAAAATAAAAGAGGTTATACTGTTCGGAAAAAAATGGGCTTGCCCTAAAGAACTTAAGAAAGAAGCGGATTACGCAAGATATAAAACGGATGAAAAATAAACGAGAACAAATATGGGCTGGAATAAAAAATTACATGTTGAATGTGCACTGAAAAAATATCCAAGAATACATAAAACTCTTTACTTTCGGTTATATTATTTAAATACAGCCCACAAAAACTAACCAAAGAACATCAAGTATTGGTTAATGCGCCTACTAATATTCCGGCATGCATATCTAATTGAAAAGACTTTCTTCTTTCTAAGAATCGGGACACAAATATCCCGAAAAATATAAACTAATTACATGCTGTCCCATAATTTGCAATCTCTCGACAACTATTTTGGCAAAACAGGCATATTTCTTCTTGGAAAAAATGATATGCTACTTCTTAAAAAAAAGGGTGCAAACGTGCCTCTTGCAGATGTACAGAGAAATTACTTATTAATAAGATGATTTGGGAAAATGCAAAGAAAATTTTCAGTAATGTTTGGTAAGATTATCTTAAGGCATTCGATAGCGTAACATATTTCTAGATTTTGAAGTCTTTAAATATATACAATATCACACGTCATCAATTTCATGAAACAATGTATGTCAATATGAGAAAGAACACTTTACCGCAATCATATAAATGATACCTATAAACTGGTGAAATAACATCAACCGAGGTAAATTTCAAGGTGACTCTTTGTCTCCATTAACAGCCTTAACCAGCCAATTTAAATGAACGGAAGGTGGTTATAAAATACTTCATAAGAAAATAAGCCATTTATTTTATATAGATGTATTAAAGTTGTATTTTAGCAATGACTTCAAACTATAAAATGCTTCAGCGATGACATTGGAATGAAATTTAACATGGCTAAATAAGCTGAAGCTACAATTCTACATGCAGGAATCACTACAACAAACATCATTTATAAATTTAGACCTTACTGTAATAATAAAACGATTTAAAACAAGAAGAATCTTATAAGCACCTCAGAACAGAATTATAGCTATTAATAATTTTGACATCCCAGTGGTTCAATATAATTTCAACATCTTGAACTTGACTCTAAATGACATCAGATGTATGGATTCTAAGACAAGAAAACTTCTTTCTAAGCATTAGATGCATCATCCAAAGGCTAATGTAGACTGTTTATACATACCCCGTAAAGATGTTGGAAGAGGTTTTATTCAGTTAAAATTGTTATACAAGACAACAGCTATTGGCTCATAACAAACAATAAAGGACTGGATGATACAGTTAGTCAAACAATATTAAAAAATATTCAATAATAAAATAAGGCAGTAAATAAAAACACGATTTACGTTTAGTAGATTCTGTAGAAAACAAAAACGGAACCCAAGAACGAACTATTGCAGCAAAAAATAGGAAAAAGAAGGCCAAAGATAAAGCTCTTGAAGACATGAAACAACACTGCTATGACAAACCTATGCATGTCCAATATTTGGGGCGTGCTAATGAACCTGATGATGAAGTTAATGCTCATCGATGGTTACGAGTACCTGGATTAAAGTCTGAAACTGAAGGCTTTATACTTGCAGCGCAAGACCAAAGTCTTTTCACTAAGAACTTTCAGGGAAATATTATACATAATAATGTGGATCGAAAATGAAGATTCTGTAATAAATACCAGGAAACAATAGACCATCTAATCTCAGGAAATCTGTACTTGACACAACTGAATATGAAAATCGTCACGATGGATTGGGGCAATATTTACACTGGACAGTGTGCGAACACTTTGGAAAATAGGTAAACAAACATTGATATGAACATCACCCAGCACTGGTTACAGAAATATAATATGTCACCTTTCTATGAGATTAAATCATCTACACAGACCAAAACGAGAGGGACATCATATCCCCTCAGATATTGAACACATTGAACATTATTTGACCTTTTGGTTATCTCACACCTCTATCGAATCTTGTTTATAATTTGTCAAGATTCCAAATTTTTTATTTCTTATCGACGATCATATTTTTAATATTTCTTCCGATCTATCTTTTCATAAGCAGAAGCATTAATTTAATGGTTTTTCAATCATTTGGCAGAGACATCTCTAACATTTAGCAGACTTTTTTCAAATTTCACCAGAAGTCTTTGATTTTTCATTATTCTTTGAATAGGAAGGTCAATCTAAATCAAAATCCAAGGTCTATTACTTTTCTCGGTTGTAGCTTGTCTATTTACGCTTTAGACTTTAAGATATACATTAGTGGTAAGCAACAAAAATAAATAAATAAATAAATAAAAATAAAAAATACGGAAAATTTTGGCTTATTGCGTCAGTTTAATTTTCGCTTTCATAGTCATCCACAACGCAATAAATATCAATCTTCCTATGTGAAAGAATATGAAGATTTATTTCCTCAATCGAAACATAATCAAATAAGTCAAGGAATAAAGCGTGAAAAGAAGACAATGCGTGTTTTCAGTTCGTGACCAAAATTCTTCCCCTACTCGATTCAGCGTTATGTACTTAACCGCTCACCGTCCAATTTCGCCAAATAACCTCCATCTTCTGTTATTCATTTTCCTTGTAGGCCTAATGTAGTTATATCTGAGCCGAACGTTTGAAAGCACTTTCAATTCGACTTTCGCTAGTGGCAAAGATCAGCCTGCATGCGACGGTTTTACCGCACGCATGCGTACACTCTGTCTACCTGTGCAAAGGAGGAAATAAGACAACAGCAATTACAACCTTGGGATTATTATCAGTAAATCTGCTGCTACACTGATTATACTCGCACCTTTCTTTTAGATTATGATGCTGCTTCTCAAAAGTAGAATGAACAAGTATCTATCACAGATATATTACAGTCTCTGCACAAAGAAAAGGTTTAAGACAAATATCAAATGCAGAGGAGATGCCAAGAAGAGGAGATGGTAATATTAATCTCATAATGAGCCAGTGCAGCAACTTGGCTAAAAAAGAGTAAACATTAGTTAATGATGGGCAATCCACTGGCAACTGTAGACATTTCTTATATTTCACTATATAAACTAATTGAATGCTGTATGACTCTAAAATTCAACAGAATCCTTTCGAACAGTAAAGAACATTCATTAATAGAATCTGTAGGAACGTGAAACAAAATTAATATAAAAGCTAATGTATAAATATTGATATCAACAACAGCAACAACAGAATCGGTTGCAGCAGTAGCAGACTCGCATTTTAACGTGGTCCGTAGAGTGGAAAGAAAATTTATCAGAATGTACCTCATTTTTCTAAACTAGCATAACATTTTACAGACGTATTTTGCTACACTTTATGCGCCTTCAAGTTATTTCAGATTACACATTTTTCTGATATCACACGCCTTTTCAGTTAATTCTATAAATTTTCAGTTGGGTTCAGGACAGCTAAGTCAAACCTTTGATATTATTCAGAAGATTTTTCTGGATTAAGTGTGAAGTATGTTTTGGATTAGAATGATTGATTAGTTTCCAACCGTGTTTCATTTACAATACTGGTGAAATGTTAAATTTTAATTTCGTTGTCTTACTCTTTTTTGGGTCGAGTAACTGTCAGATATTTTGATTTCTGTTTTGCATCACAAATTTTTCTGATATTTTATTTTTTTATCATAAGTGAATCTGTAAAGGGATTATTTTGTCTTTCTGTTGCTTGCGTAAATTATACAAATGATTTTGCAAAGTTTTGAGATTGAGAGATGGAAGATGTATTAGTTAATGTTCTTTTATTCTTAAATAGCTAGAGAACCTAGTTTTAATGTATTAATTTCAATGCGTGTAAGTAAGACTTTTATATACTGGCATTGAGGAATATGTGTTTTGAATGTGGACGAACTCACAGGTGTAACACTTTGAATATTTTGATTTAATAATTCATTAAGCTGTGCAAAATTTTGAAGTTTCCTCTGATCTGGGTTGTACTTTAACTTCTATTGTATCAATTTTTCGATAT
This sequence comes from Ascarosepion bandense, assembly GCA_037127315.1. Lineage (NCBI taxonomy): Eukaryota > Metazoa > Mollusca > Cephalopoda > Sepiida > Sepiidae > Ascarosepion > Ascarosepion bandense. The sequence continues at coordinate 3,065,594 of JBBBDQ010000488.1, forward strand.
ATTTCAATTAGAATGCATTGCTATCATCTTTTGTGACAAAAAGTGACAACACTTAGTGTCTTCAAGAGACGGTTGTTTTAGCGTTTAACTAGTTATCCTCACAACCGGTCACTAATGCTTATCTTTCTACGCATTCACAAATGTAATAGGAAAAGTTATCTTGGAAATGGTGAGTCTAAATGCACCCTAACTCTAGATCTTCAACCACAAGCTCTAAATGGGTGCTGCTTTATTGCGTTGAAGTTGCTGCCATTAGGTATTTTGACACATTTGCGGCGACGCTCCAGTTGCCATCATCCCTGTACAGGTTGTGGAGATGGGGAGAAGCTTTGCCAAACTTCCAGCATATTGGTTTTGGTCTGGTTACAATGATAAGCAAATTCCACCCCTTACCATGAAGACAGTTTTGAACTGAGGTAAAGCTTGACGGTCCAGCATAATATAGAACTGCTATTTTTCGTGAATAGGCATATTAGACATTCTACCATAATACAACAGAACATTGCCAGAGTTATCGTAGATGACTACTCGTATTCGTTGCCTTCTCTTATACTCATTTAATATGTTATTCCTTCCTGTCAGAGCTTCACATTTTTCTTCAGCGGAAATTTTATGTCACAATTTGAAATAGCTTTTGCAATTTATAAGAGGTTAACTCCCATGAACGCTTGTGATTTTATCAATATATTTTCCGATGGGTAACAACCATGTCAACTTTCTTCTCCACAACGTAAATGAACATAGTTATTTTCATAAAGCACTTCAATTAGACAAGAGTAATCAAAAAGTCATACCCTGTTATAAGATGGATGAAAACTTTAGCTTAATGTACGAATTCAGCTACATTAACTAAACATTTTGTGCTGGCACTCAATATGAAGGATATATAAGCTTCTGCTGTTTTATACTTTCTTTATTCTGGTCGTTTTCAGTTTTGTTTTTTTTCAGTTGCTTCTTTTAAAGAGAACTCACTTTCATGGGGTCAGTTTTCCTAACACCATGTTGTTTTTTAGGTGGTTCGGCTTTTTCAGCATACTCAAAGATGTCCTCCCTAATAACGGTGGCATCAGTTGGATATTTTCTCAAAATTTAAAGACTATTTAAGTTCTTTTTTCAAAATAATAATAAAAAGTAAATACTACAAAGAACAGCCAAATAATAATTCAAAATTTTAGCAGAAAAAAATATATGTAAAACTTCAAAATATGAAAATAGACATCATTTAAAGAAGCTGCCGCTAGTAAAACAAGAAAAGAACAATCGAAAAAAAACAACAACAAGCGAGTCGGGTGAAAGAAAATTTTTCACCGCCTAACAAATCAATATACTGAATAAATATAAGCACAGATTTTAAAACAAAAATACACAATCAAAATCAAAATGTAGTAAGAAAGAATTAACCCTGAAACGGATTCTTTTTTTCTATTCACAAAATTAAATTACAAACGAAAACCAACAGAACGGAGATAAAAACACTGAAAATAAGCAAAGTCAAGTCCGCGGTAAATAACAAAAAAGAAAAAAGAAAAAAATTAACTCGTCGTGAATGAAAAAGGGAAATGAAAAAATAACTAATTATTTTGTCGTAACAAGTATTTCCGCCGAATGAAAGAAAAATAAATTGCAAATGAAAAAACTCAATAAAGATGTAATCGCAAAAGTCAAAACATTTCAAAATCGCCCGAGAACATTCATTACACACACACATACACACATGCGAGCGCACGCGTAGTTTCAAAACAGAAGGCTAAAATTGAAAAGCTTCCACTTGTCAGGGAAAGAGAATTTGCAGCAAGTTATACTTTTTAATATTTAGCACTTAATGTTTAATTTAATTTTGATGAAAGAAACAAATATACGGTTAACCAACACTATTAGATATGGTTTTTATTTTCTGGTAGTACATAATATACAACACAAGGCACTTCCTATATTCTCTTTTTTAGATGGTGAGTGGTGAGTAGTTTGATGAAAAACTTCAACGCAAGTTTTTTCTGGAAATAAATAATAATTATTATTATTACTTAATATTCTCCATTTACATCAAACTATTTCTTTGTTTATATTTTTCACGTTCTATTAATAATGAATTTTTCAGTGAGCATTTATAAATTCCTTGCACATATTCCTTCCTATATGTTGTGGTGATACTGACCGAGCAAAAGGATGAACCGGATGTTGGCTCTATACCGACTAAAAAGCAAATGAATAAAACTCGTCGTGCGCATTCGAGTGCGCGCAGATGTTCCGGTTGAAAAATAGAAATTAATCAAATATCAAATTTCCATTTCGGGAGCCTACGCGAATTTTATTTACCAGCCAATGTGAAGCCCGGAATCAAATACAAGTATGAAATTCGAAACGAGCTTTTGATCCAAAAAGCGGATATAAGAAGCGGAGACAAAAAACATCGTCAGACAGAAGGACTGACAGGCTAGAGTAACCAGCGTCTCCCCTTGACTTACGTCGAGCGGCTACTATGCTGACCTCTTTCCTTCCCTGTCTCAAAAGTACTTACTGACCTCAGGAGTGACATCTTCAAAGACACTACTCACAAACCAACTTACTGACTTACGGACCTTAGAAGTGGCAACTTCAAAATGAACATTCCTCACATACCTCAGCTCTCCGCATGCATAAGCCTTTTATCTCTTTCAGCATTATTATTTGTCATGAACACTTTAACCTCTGTTGGACCTATCCTTGAAGCATTACTTTAATTGTAAAACATTAATTGACATGTGTATATATAAATGTTATTTTATACTCAAATTACCTTTCTTGATTTTATAATCATTTTATGACTTATAGTGGGCTATCTTCCACAAGGCCAAATTCCGTTAAAACTGCAACGGTATACAAATACCCTTCACTACAAACGGAATTGATAAGACTACCCGCGATAATATATATATATATATATATATATATATATATATATATATATATATAAATATATATATATATATATATATATATATATTCAGTTAGGAGAGTGTGAATTTGTGACAAACTGATTAATTTTATAAAAATATTGGATATATGTGAGACTGCGAATATTGGTGTATGGTTGTGGAAGTGGGAGCAAAATTTGTCGTCGTGACGCCTCTCATACAAACGCAGATATAGATACACACTTGAACACCCATTGAGGTACGAAGACAAACACACATACGTGCGCTCACCCTCTGGGGCTCACACAAAACATAACTATATGTGAACAGTATAGGACTTGGCATATATATGTATGTGTGCCGTTGTGTACATACATGCCAATCAAATGCGTATGTATGTACACAGTATGTTAGCTCTATCACTGATATTGAACGCTTTCAAATAAGTAACGAGCATATATAATATATAAATAATATAATATATATAACAAATTGCATATATAAATATATTTATATTTATATACACAAACATTTCACACACACACATGCATATATATATGTGTGTGTGTGTGTGTGTGTACGCCTGCGAGCGCGTGTATGTGTGAAACTAATTTCTATCATTTTACATTCTTTAATTCAACACCGATGCATCTTTATAAAATTACTGTTCATCCGGTTTACTTATGAATATTATGAAGTCATTCAGAATTGATTAAAAACAATGTCATATACATAGGCGCTTGCCTTGGAAAAAAAGAGGATTAATGATGAAATAGCACTAATTTTCAAATTAATTTAACTACATTGTTTTAACATAATCTTGTGTATTTCGAAATCTGAATTTTATTTTAACTATAAAAAAAATGGTTACTTGTACGAAATACTAGACTACTTAAGATATCAACCCAATCAAAAGAAGCAATACTTAATAGGAAAAAATAAACAAAATTAGGACATCATAAATGTCCCACAAATGTACATCCTTTGCAATTTTCTTAACATTGTTGTTTGTTTAATTTACGAATATGACTCTTCATTTAAATATTGTTTTACGAATAACCTCTGATGTAAATCTGACATAAAAATATTAAAATAAAATATTGATGCACCCTCAGTATTTCTTTCCAATCTCACTCCCCCCAGGATCCCCCTACTCATAGAACCTCCTACCTCTACCAAAAAGCTGACTGGGAAGCCTTTCGCGATTTCCTCTGCGACGTCCCTTGGGGAAAAGTGTTTGACCTATCAGTTGATGACTGTGCCTCTGAGGTCTCGTCATGGGTGAAAGCTGGCATTGATGCCTTCATACCCACCAGGAAGTATTGCTTAAAACCTCATTCCCCTCCGTGGTTCTCTCCAGCCTGCTCAGCCGCCATTGCCCACAGGAACCATTACTTCCATCTATTCCAGAGACAGCCAACTGATCACAATAGGCGCCTGTTCACATCCGCTCGCAGTGAGTGCAAGAGAACTCTAAATGACGCCAAACAGTTGTTTGCGGAGAGAATGCGACAGCACATAGCTGACCGCAAGTTCGGCTCCAAGGACTATTGGAGGATTTGTAAACGAGTGCTCAACAATAGGAAATCCTCAATACCTCCTTTAATCCATGGATTTGACGTTCTCACGTCATCTGCTGAGAAAGCTGAGTGCTTTGCCCGCAGATTCTCATCCAACTCCACACTCGACTCGTCCGGAGTGCACCCACCCGACTTCCCTATTAGAACTGAGGCCAAACTGCATGACGTGTATATTACCCCGACAATAGTATCCAGAGTAATTTCAAAACTCGACCCCCATAAGGCGTGTGGAGACGATGGAATCCCGGTGATAGTCCTTAAGAGGTGTGCCCCTGAACTTTCCCCTGTCCTCTCTAAACTGTTTAACTACTGCCTTTCTGCTTCCTGCTTTCCTGCATGCTGGAAATTCTCCTCAGTCGTTCCTGTCTTTAAGAATTGTGGTGAACCCTCGGACCCATCCAACTATCGCCCTATCAGTCTCCTACCAATATTCGGGAAAGTGTTCGAGGCTATAATAAATGCTGAAATAGTTCATCATCTCACCGCCCACAAGCTGTTCTCCGACAGGCAATATGGATTCCGATTTGACAGGTCCACAGCCGACCTGCTAACTACTGTAACGGAGTACATGCTACAGGCCCTTGATGAGTCTGACGAGGCTCGCGCGGTTGCTCTGGATATCTCCAAGGCTTTCGACAGGGTTTGGCACCCTGGCCTCCTATGCAAACTACGCGGTTATGGTATTACCGGTCGCCTGCTTGACCTAATCCAATCTTTCTTAAATAACCGCAAAATGAAGGTCGTTCTGAATGGGCGTGCCTCTTCGTCCTACAGCACGAATGCTGGTGTCCCACAAGGCTCTATCCTGGGCCCAACGCTCTTCCTTATTTTCATCAACGACCTCCCAGATGAGATCAGGTCCCAAGTAGGCATCTACGCAGATGACACTACAATATACTCCCGCTCCAGTAAGAAACCTGTCGTGGCGGACAGACATAATCTCGCTGCTGACCTTGAGCGGGATCTACACTCTGTGGTGAACTGGGGCAAGAAGTGGCTTGTCAACTTTAATTCCTCTAAGACCAAGCTGTTGTCTGTCAACCATTACAGGCAACCTCTTCTGCCTCCCATAAGCATGGACCAGATGATTCTCCCGGAGAGTAATACACTACGCCTCCTCGGACTTACCCTGTCCTCAGACCTCAAATGGAAGCACTATATTGAATCCATAGCAAAATCTACTGCTAAGAAGATTGGGTCACTATGTCGATCCAGGATGTTTTTTCCACCTGAATCCATCCTGCATATATACAAGTCAACCATCCGTCCGTGCATGGAGTACTGCTGCCATTTATGGTCAGGTGCCCCTGCCGTTCTCCTCAGTGTTCTTGACAAGCTCCAAAGGAGAGTCTGTAATGTGATAGGTACTGATCTGGCGACTCGTCTGCAGCCACTTTCCCATCGTCGAAATGTGGCCTCCCTCTGTCTCTTCTATAAATACTTTCATGGCTTCTGCTCGGATGAGCTTAAGTCACTGATGCCTCCTCAACAGGTGTTTACCCGTTCAACCAGACTGGCAACTGGGTCCCACCCATTCACAGTCAGGTTAGCCAAACGCAGACGACAATTCTACTCCTGCAGCTTCCTCTCTCGCACTTCCCGCCTGTGGAACTCACTCCCGTATTCTTGCTTTCCTGACGGCTACGACCTCCAGAAATTTAAAAGCAAAGTTAATACTCACCTACTAACCACTGGCCTCTAGCTCTCTCTCCCCTCCCCTGTATAACCTTCCCTTTCTCTCCGCCCATGTACCTGTCATTGCACCTGCTTTCTCAGTTTTCTATTGTTCCTTTCTAACTAGCTTGTACTCCTCACTCTTTTCTAATTAATCTTTCTACATTTATGTAACCCCCTGCACATCAGTGGCGTTTCTGCCTTGCTCGGGGTGAAATGATTAAAAAAAAAAAAAAAAAAAAAAAATACCATTATTGAAATCTCAAAAAGATTTAAGCTACCATTCATGAGAGTTAGATTGCGCGTGTGTGTGTGTTTTAAAGACAGCTCTTTACAAATCCTTAAATCCTTAATGTAAGGCTACCATAAGCAGTCAGCATTGTGTGATCCAAATTGTGTACATTTTCTGTTATGTAAAATATATAAAAAAAAACAGATTTGTTAATTCCTTAGATTGTCTATAAAAATCGAATCTGAGGAAGTTTATGATTAAGGAAAATAATGGAAATTCTTTCGATTAATCATTCTTGATGGATGGAAATCAATAGGAATTAATGGGTTAAATACACTTATGCCGAGCCACAGGCACACAGACTAAAGGAATAACGCAGCAGTGAAACAATTGAAAAGTGATAATTTTGATAATTCCATAGTATAATATTTTTGCAGCTTTTCTCACTAAATATGTGAAACTTAAAATATGAAGAAAGACATTTATTTCGATGCCGAACATTGATTTACTGCTGTTATATATTTTCATGAAAATTAAACGGTAGTATAGCAACAGAACGTTGGTTTTGTATTGTTTTTGGAAAAAGTCGAGTCGCGTATTCGAAAATCATCTATTCTTTTCTATAAAAACACAATTTGAATGAAATCAAAGGTTCTTACAAAACAAGTTGCTACAGATCTACGTCTTGTAAGAGTTAGCCATGTAGTAGTGTCAAAGAAGACAGGTGATGCTTTGATTTGTCAGATGTTATACATCAAGTATTGTTTTCTGGTTTATTTTCACAACCTATTTTGATTACGACAATCTCAGTTGTGACCAGAAAAAATAATTTTATTTTAGTTAATCTCACAATTATTATTCCATATTATAAATTCCATCTAATCTTCTAATTCTTCATAATTTAAAGAATTTACCATAATGTTAGTAAATCGTAAACCACTGTTGGTGAATTCATCACTAATGTATCTTTTAGTGCCGATATCTTAACTCGCCATTTAAATTTACTATCATAAGCTTTTTTAACATCATCCAGCTTTGTTTATTAGAAAAAATTGTTTTCGGTTTGTACTGAGGTGTTTTGGAAGAAATTACGCTTTACCGAAATACATACAAAAATAATTGAATCACTTTCATGTTCAACGAGTCCATCCAAACTTTAAAGCATTGTTTTTATTTAATGTTTAAAGTAATCTGGAAATTTCGTGCTAAAGACCTGAAAGACTTTTCAACATTTTTTCTGTTCAATACTTTATCGCTTATGACTCTATCTAGCAATTGCACCAAACGGAAATCTGTAGATGCTAAACCTGGTGAGTATGAAAGATGTGGAAAAATCTCCCTTCTTAAAAGTATTATTTTTTTTCGGTTTGCTGTGCATTATATGCCTTCACTTTACCAAGCTGTAGATTATAATCACTGATTATCAAAATAGGATAATTTTAATATAATGCTTTATTTACGCGATCAAGGTGATGACAAAAACATCCGCAGTTATAATCCTTCGATATTTAGGAAGCTTTTAACAGACATCGTTTATATTCCATCAGGAAGTAAGCAATGACTTCGGTTGATTTACTTCTAGAACCGATATCGTCACAGGTTATTTTGTAATGACCGTTGTCCTTTTCGTGTTCTGTTGATATTCAAAGCTCATTTTTCATCACATGTAACAATGCAATACAAAAAAGTGAAAAAGTAAGTATTCCTAGTTTGTTGAAGACTGAAAATTGCAGAACATTCATTTGGTTGTCAAGCAAAAGTTGACGCAGAACCTAAATATCTACATTACAAAACATTACATTTTCTGAATTAAAATCCACTATAAACAACACATCGTCGGATAAAAGAGGTGATAATCTAATTCTACGCACAGTTTCCACCGATTCAACTTAGGATCTGGTTTGATTGTTTGACACATAATTCAGAGCAGTAAAATACGTAATTACGTTATGAAAACTTTAATATCATAGTTAAATAATTATCGAATGTATTCTTACTATCAGTATTATTTTATGTAAAATTCTTTATATTGCTTAAAAATATTTCCGATATAAATTTACTTTTTTATTTCCAAGGAAATGTATAGTTATGATATATCCCCTGAGGGGATAATCAGGAAGAAAAGGTGGAAGTATAACACTGAAGATATATTAATAAGGATTTATTATATCACAGTACAATAAACCAATATACAATACACGAACACCAACGAATAGTTAACAGGTATAACAATCAAGTAGACAATATCTCTGTCTAGGACGTATGCGGCCGTCTAGTAAAGAATGCTTCCGTCTAGTGACGTATGCTTTCGTCTAGTGACGTATGCTCTCGTCTAGTAAACTATGGCTCTATAGTTCGCTCTAGTCATAGTCTTTTATAGACCGGACCATATTCATTCCGGGGTAGGACAGGATATTCCTCTACAACACCTCCCCACGAGCTAAATCCTTCATGGAATTTTGCCCAGTAGTTCTTTCTTTTGGGGTCAGGGCATAGGTGTTTAGTATTTTTTCTTTTTCTCTTGCTCCTTTTGCTAGAATCCTCGATTTCAAGAGAATCCTGAATTACCTCCATCGGTTTCTACGAATATGGGACTTAACTGGTTTAGGTGTCTCTTACAGACAAATTTTGGTCCTTTCACTAAATAGAACACATTACCAATCCTCCGAGTTATTATACCATCTTCCCACAAATATTTTCCTGCGCGATAATTTATGAAGAAGACTTTTTCACCTTCTTTGTAAAATTTTGTCTCCGAGTTTTGTTTTCTTGAGGTTTTATTCCTTTCCTTAGGTAATAGTCTATCGATTACTTCTGCAGGAGATAGATTACCATTGATATTATGAATTGGTGTAATCCTATACACCATCAAAAAAGTTTGTATGTTTTTTTCATCCGTGACGATTGCATCTGCTTTCCTAATTGCCCTTTTAAATGTATCGACGAATCTCTCCGCTTGCCTATTTGACCTTGAATTATATGCGGGTGTCGTAACATGTTCTATAGCTAACGCCTCGCAATAATTCTTAAACTCGGATCCAGTGAACATCGTCCCGTTATCGCTTACGATTGCTTTCGGTACTCCCTGGAATTGGCATATTCTTAATTGCTTCGGTTCTGTTTGGATTTGGATTTTTACCTTTGCGATCAATAATAGCGTCCTAAATACTCGATCCTGTCCCCAAAAATTTGCATTTTTCATTTTACTTTGAACCCGCAGTTCCTAAGTTGCTTGAGCAATTCGCAGACGTGCGATTTATGCTCTTCAATGCTTTCGGTTTTGATTAAGATGTCATCTAGGTACGCCATTGCATAGTCCAGATCTGATAACATACTGTCCATTATTTGCTGGAATGCACTAGGTGCAATTTTTAAACCAAACGGTGGACCTTTCAGTCTGTATAATGTTTTGTGTGTATTTAATGTCAAATACTTTGAACATTCTTCGGTACTTTTACTTGTAAATATGCTTCTGATAGATCTATCTTAGAGAAGATCTTTCTCCGTTTAATTTTGAAAAGATCTCCTCTGGTGTAGGGAGGGAATATTTATGATCTTGTAAGCATTCATTTACTCCAGTTGAAAAGTCAGCGCACACCCTGATCTTGTTATTTCTCTTCTTTACATAGACGGTAGGCGAAGCCCATTCTGAATAATCCACTTTTTCAATAACTCCATTATTCTCTAATCTTTTCAATTTCTTATCTATGGCCTCCAATGATGCGAATGGAACTTTCCTTTTCGGCTTGAATACTGGTTTAATATTTGCCTTAATTTCAAATTTTACTTCTGTTTGAGTACAACAACCCAGTTCCTCCGAAAATACATTCGTGAACTCGTTTTTTAATTCTTGTACAAATTTTTCAGTATGCTTCGACTTTCATTTGACGCCTTAATCTTTGTGCAGAATATATTCATGGTTATTTCCCATAAATTAAATAGCTCGATTAAATCTATACCGAATAGATTTGTATTCCTATCTAACATCACGTACTTTTTCGTCAAATGTTACTTTTGCAACAAATTTACCTTTGCATTTTACTTTATTTCCTGAAATACCTCTTGCAAACTTTTCAGTTTTCTGTGAATCTGGTCGACCAATTTTTTCCAGGTATACTCATCTATTGCAGAGATATCACTTCCGCTATCCAATAAACAATTTACAGTTCTTCAATTCATTTTAAATTCAACGTATTTTCTGGTACCGCAATCATTTGTGACCTTCGTCATTAATAAAGTATTTATCTTTTTGGACTTTCGGTCTCTTTTTTCCTACACATCACTGCTTTGTGTCCCTTCTTCGAACATTCGAAACATATTTTGTCTCTAAAATAACATTTCCTTGTGTCGTGGTTATTTTTGCCACATGCTTCGCAGTACGGTATTCTCTTTTCGTAGGCCTGTTTCTTCACTTTATGAATAAGTTATATTCACCGGCAAGAACAAAAAAGCTAGTACTTTATGAGAGGGTAAAAAAACTGCCACTCACCTTCACTGATATTTTTTTGGCGCCAACCTTCCAAATCTTGTTCACCAAACTGATATTTAACGAGCTTCGCGGAAATGCTGAATCTTGTTTCTACTCTGGTCTTTTAACGAATCCCACGTCAGTCCCAAATCTTCGTTGTCAGTCTGTTATATTGGCGCTCGGAAGCAGAGAGCGCCCTCTGCCCGAAGGCTGGGAGCTGACAGTGTCATAAAACCGTCCTGTGTTGACGGCATTATTTAGCTGTGCCTCCCAGTTAGGGCAACATATGACACATGGTCAGTTTATATCTGGGCTTTCCGGGCTATATGTCCCAGCCAACAAATGTCTGTCTATTATTCCCCAGTCGTGCTTGTACCCTTCGGCGGAACCACGACTGGGCTATTGCTCTCTGATCGGAAGTAGAGAGCGCCCTCTACCCGAATGCGGAGGGCTGACAGTCACGTAGAGTCGCCAGTCTGGTGACGACGGCAATATTTAGCTGTCCCTCACAGTAAGGGCTATATCTGACGCATGGTTGGTTTATGTCTGAGCTTTCCTGGCTATATGGCCCAGCCAAAAATGTCTGTCTATTATTCCCCAGTCGTGCTTCTACCCTTCGGCGGAACCACAACTGGGTTATTGCTCTCTGCTCGGAAGCAGAGAGCGCCCTCTGCCCGAAGTCAGAGAGCTGAGAGTGTCACAAAGTCGTCTTGTGGCGACGGCATTATTTATCTGTCCTTCCCAGTAATGGCAACATATGACACATGCTCAGTTTATATCTGGGCTTTCCGGGCTATATGGCCCAGCCAAAAATGTCTGTCTATTATTCCCCAGTCGTGCTTCTACCCTTCGGCGGAACCACGACTGGGTTATTGTTCTCTGCTCGGAAGCAGAGAGCGCCCTCTGCCCGAAGGCTGGGGGCTGACAGTGTCGTAGAGTCGTCAGTCTTATGGCGACGGCATTATCTAGCTGTCCCTCCCAGTAAGGGCAACATATGACACATGGTCAGTTTATAACTGGGCTTTCCGGGCCATATGGCCCAGCCAAAAAATGTCTCTCTATTACTTCTTAGTCTTGCTTCTACCCTTCGGCGGAACCACGACTGGGTTATTGCTCTCTGCTCGGAAGCAGAGAGCGCCCTCTGCCCGAAGTCAGAGAGCTGACAGTGTCGTAGATTCGTCAGTCTTGTGACGACGGCAGTAAAGTTTGCTCTACTCACAGTTTTTTATAGACCGGACCATATCCATTCCCCCGTTGAACTATATATTCCTCTACAACAACTTATAAACACATAAATGTTTATTAAGAATTCAGAATATTTCCCGAATCAATGTACATAATATTTATGTACATAATTCTGAAGCGAAGATGGTATAATCGATTCTTGATCAAATTCAAAATGATGGCTAAAAAACAGATTACAGTAAATGCTATACCCGTACATACGTATATATTTGAATTTAAATATATGCCTGCCATATATAACACACGTTATACAGGTAGATATTATTTTCTATACGTGCATGGACACATGCACACACATATTTGGAAAATTTAATTAATGAGCTGTAAAAACATAGATTCCGAAGTACTTATTGTTATGGGAATATCGTGATTTTTTCCTGCACAGTTGTTATCAAAAATGTTCATTCATAATTTCTTATCTTTTCTCCATTGGGTCAGATTCAGTGTTCCGTTGCTATCTTTGATTTACAGAGCGCTGATAACACCTATGGATCTCCAGTGAAATGAATAGAACAACACATAATTAGGCAATATGTGATTTCTCAATAAATAAAATACAGTATTTGCTAAATGAAACACCAACGCTACACTTGTCCTCATTGCAGAATGTAGTCACTACTTTCAATTTTCGTCGATCCATTATTTTCTTTCCTCAAGTAAGCTATATCCAATCGTATCTCCAAAAGTAATGCGTCTAATTTTAATGAGTTAGTTCACGGCACTAGAGGTGGGTACCGGTGCTATGATAGTCAATGTTGAGGCTTTCTGTCAAAATCGCATATTTATTTGGTCTTTGAAAATGGTTTGAAAAAAAATGATCTGAAAAAAATGGTCTGAAAATATGATCACAAAAGTTACTCTGAGAATATGGTGTTTCTTGCGAACGAAATGTTTAATTAACTTTCATCGGTATTTGTTAAACATGGAGAGAAAGTAACACTACATATGAGCAAAGGCAGCTGATAATGTGTTTCGGCGATAACAACAGTGACATGTGTGAAAGGCAACGTTTTGGCATTTAACACATTTTACAGTTGACAAATTCCCAAAATGAAGAGCGCCTCGGAAATGCAAAGCCAATCGTAGTAACCACGTATAGAAGAAGTATGGGGTAGCTGCAAACTTGCTTTATACAAGTATTTTACGCTGGTAAATCAGTCAGTTAGTTAAGTGTCATACGCGATACACGCTTGGGCGATCATGACTCGAAAGAGACATGCCTGACTGGGCAGAAGATTTTCCTGGAGTAGGTTGCCAATACTTTTTGCGGTAGAATGCTTGCCAACCAAGGTTCTAGAACACAATTTATTCTGTTATTTGACTCATAACTGGAGGAAAAATATGGATGACTAGGGTATTTGCGTATAAGTGAATGCAGCGAATTCAACTAATGCTGAAATAGTGTATGTGCTAAACAGAGCTCACAAAAAAGGCACATTGTTCAATGCTTAGAGTTGGGTTTCGAGTTACTAAGCTCAACTCCGTCGACGATTGATTGATTTAATGAGTTTTGTAAGATTGACTAACCTTACATGAAATAATCTGATGTAAGATTAGTAAATATTTATATAAATGACAATGCTGTTCAAGTTTTAGAAATGTAGTTTCTGTTTAGCATTATCGATGTTTTTGAGTTGTGTTTGCTTTGTCTCGTCAAAGAGAGAGAGAGAAACTACGAAAAGGAAAGAAATTGGTTAAAAAGTAAATGAAACTCATTACAAACCAATCGTTATATTTAATTGCACTTTTGGAAAAATAATTTTCTGATTGTTTAATATTGTCAAATCATTTTTCAATTTGTATATGAAATGTTAGCGTTTTTGAAATAAGCTTTTTGCAAAATTCTTTATAAAAATTAGTGATTTCCAGTGTATTTATTTATGTTATTTTTGGTATGGTTATACGGATTAGATTTACTAATTGTTTTGAAAACAAAATAGTTTCATAATTATTAATATTTAGCCACTAATCTAAGTTTCATGAAAACATTTCACTTCATATTCACTGGGTAAGGTTATTTTTCTTCATAAGATTTAATAAGTAATTTGATTTGAAGTGATTTTAGATAAAGGAAAGAAATACCTTTATTAATGTCTTCGACAAAAATAACCTGTAATAATTAATGGTAATAAAATGTCGTCGCTAAGAAAAATCTTGTAAACAACCAGGCAATATCTATGCCGTGTTAAACCTCTATTCTCTTTCTTGTCGATGTTGGGAAATGTTGGGAAAGACCCATTGCACGCACACCAAAAAAGTAAATGTGAAAATAAACGCCAACTCTCGAAGCGTGTCTCCAATATATTTCATTGTTTATTCAATACTTTATTTTCATGCAATAGGTGGTTTACTAAGTGATACATGAGCGTAAAATTTGATACTTCCGACAGCTACTAGCCGATCAGCTTTTTCTGAACTCTTCCACCTAGAAACGCTCAACAAGTAATCATCTATCCTCGTTAACTAGCGGCTCAAAACTCCTCTCAAAGCCAAACTATGACCGTTATTATAGACATCCAAAAAGAAATCATCAACGTCCGACTTGTGTTCACTTGGCCCCCAAAACTTTCTTTATTTACTTATTTAATTCGATTAAGTGGGTAGCTGCACTGATGACACAACCTGACAGATAATATCGCTGGTAATAACACATAAAATATTGAGGTAAAGACTGCGATTGAAATAAGAGCTCAAATCAACTTCTTTTATGGGGGTAATCTTTAGTATCAAAATATAGTTGGCGAATATGCGTTTAGGGATTGATATTTTTAATTTTCGTCTGTCTTAAAAATAAATAGATAAATTAAATAAATAGAATAAAGTAAATAAAACCTGTTAGCTATTAAGCCAGACTACTAGACAGGGAGATGTCTAGTCCGGTTCAATTAAGTAAACGTTAACTTCATAAAAATGCCTAAACCCAAACGCACGTGTACAACGCCAGTAGAAAAAAAGAATTATTTTATCTTTTGGCTGAGGGGTGGTGGGGGTCAACTAGACAATGACCTGGCAGAAAACGAACAAGGAATTTAACAGGATTTTTTTTTTTAATAAAAAGGACAAAGTTATTCACCGGTCAAAGAAAATTCTTTGAAAAAATGTAAAGAACACCCGTTCAAACAACCATGAAACTATTTTAAAATTAGCCACAAATAATAAAACAAAATAAAATCAAAGCAAAAGTATGACTTACTTTTAAGAATATTTCAAAGCTGCTCCTAAACACAAACGCACGTGTACAACGCCAGTAGAGAAAAATAATTATTTCATCTTTTGGCTGAGGGGTGGTAAGGGTCTGCTGAAAAATTCTAAATCAAATAAAGACATGTTAAAAAATAAATCCTTTAGTTTGGCCATCTTAGGAGGTTAGTCAGACCGATAATATTTCAATTCCTTACTCATATTTATGACTTGTATATATTTTATTTTTCGAGTTATAATTCGTTGCAGATATCAACAATAAAATTTAAGAAACTCTTTGATTTTTCATCATTTCATTTTTGTCAGGTTCTAGATATTATTCGGTAAGTTGATGATGGCGACTCCTTTGCCTTAATATATTAATAACACGTAAAGTCAAAGTGGTACTTTTTAATAAAGCCATACATTCTCGGCATCAATTTAAAATCACGTTGCCTTTTACTGATATATGTAAATTATAATAACCTTGTTATGATTGTGCTTGCCTATCCCTTTATCAGTTCTCACGTCAGTTACGCCTCTAATACCTCATGGAACCCCATTGTGGTATTACAGTATTACAGTACTTGTAATACTCTAGAGTATTACAGTACTTGTTTTCAGTCAGAAAACAAATGAATTAATGAATAAATGAAAAAAGAAAAGAAAGAGAGAAAGCAAAAAGAAAGAAAGAGGGAAAAAGAAAGGTAGATAGAAGTGTTTAACTGCCAATACCTAAAAATGGACTCTTCTGTTTTGATTGCGTGGAAAGAGGAGAAGACACTACATGGTTTCAGTGAAAAAATGAAATAAAGAAAAATGTGTTTAATGCTTGCTTCAGTGAAATGGAAAAGTTTGTCAACATAAAATAATGACTAACAGTCATATTTAGAATTGTTATTGCAATATTTTGTTAAAGTTGTTAAGTTCAAGTATTTAACAATGCGATAGGGGAATATTTTATTGTCATAGAACTCAATCATTAACGTGAGAATATTAAAATAGAAAAACTGTAAACTTTTTACAGGTTAAGTAGTAGAGTATAGAAAAATAAGAACTTTGAGCAAAATTGTAAATGAGTGGTGGCAGTTTTCAGTAACGCAAAAATATTACAGCTTAATAAAAAAATCGACGCCTATTGACATACACAAGATTATCATAGATATTTCAAAGTTGAGATCAGTATATGTTACATCATGAAATTGTGTTATATCGCTGTCATTAAAAAAAAGGAAAAGAAAAATTACTAATTAGTTGAAAACAGTGAAGACACAGAAGTATGGTCGGTAGATCTAGTGCAAAGGTCAAAATAGCAAACACCGGAAATACTTGAAGAGTTGAAATACAGAATTGTAATTTTTACAAGAGCTTTGAACAAATATTGACATTAAATTTAAAAAGAATTTTACAGACAGAAATGTTATTTAATAATATATAAAGATAAGTAAACAAATTTGACGTAGTAGTCTATACTTGAAAAAAAAAACAGAATCATTAAAATATTCTTGAAAAGTATGAGTAAAAAGCATAAATTTAAAAATTCATTTTACTACTGGAACGGAAATATATGCAATATATTAGTGGTGTGTGTGATGGTGGTGGGTAGGCTGATATAGATTCTGAAATATTTTCGG
>JBBBDQ010000488.1:3085000-3272500 GCA_037127315.1 Ascarosepion bandense
ATTAAACGAATAACATAATTGAAATATTTTTGTTTGCATTGGTAGCCACCAGCGGAACTGTGCATAGCAAATTAACAAGAATAATTGAATCCTTTTCAGCAAACACATGCCCAAAAAATAGCATGATCATTCCGGCAGTCTCACGCAATTTATTATACACCCCCCCACACACACATATATATATATGTGTGTATGTGTATGTGTGTGCTTATAAAAAATGTATTAATAATTGTCATTTTGTGTCTTTCTAAAAAGGTAACTCTCATTTCACCTTTCTTTGTGGTGAAATGGATATCGACTCTGAACGACAAATCAGGGTACCGAGTTCGAATTCCAGTTGAATTCCTTGCATTCACTTACGCACAAATACCTCTGAGAAAGGTATTAATCCGTCTCTTCCCTCCAGTTATTGGTTAAATAATAGAATAGATTGGGTTCTATAGCCTTGGCTGGCAACCAGTCTACCGTAGAAAGCAATGGCAACCTACTGCAGGATAATCTTCTGCTCAGTCAGTCATGACACTTTCGAGACATGATCGCCCAAAGCGTGTATCACGTATGGCACTTAATTGACTGTTAACATGATGCGATTTTCTATTTTTAATTTCCTGCGTTAGATTATTTCATTTTATAGCCGCAAGTTTTGCATTGAAACGACTCATCATAATGTCATAATTTGTTTTTCCTTCGTTTAATAATACAACTGATTTCTTAAAACCTTTCCATTTCTTTAACAACACATTTTACAAGTTATTTTAGGTCATTTTTTGTTTCTTTGGTCCCCATTATGTTCTATCCAAGCAACTTTCATGTACTGTCGAAATATTCTACGTTGCCCACATTGCCACAACGGAATAAAACTTTATCACAATTTGTTATTTGTTTCTTTCTCATGTAACAGAATAGATAGTTATTTATTTTCAGATTCTTTGTTCGTGAAAGTTTCAATAATTACGAAATGCCAGACGTATTGTTGAGGTTCGTCATCAGTTGGTACATTTGGTAGCCTTCAAGTACGATTTAAACGGAAATGCAAAAGTGTATCTCTTTTGTTTAATATCTAATTATTAACAACGTTGGTCGTTGGTGGCATAATAATGTTTACATTTGTGAGACAATGATCGAATAGGTATTGTTTTATCATCATATTCCGTCTTAGGAATATCAGGTCTAATTTAGACTAGACATTGTGACTGATATCTATGTTTTAAGTTTTCATTGATCTCAATTAAGTCGACCTCACTGATACATTTTTACTTAGTAATCATTTCATCCCATATCGGTGAATTAAGGCATGGCTGTATAAAACTTTAGAATGTATTATATTAGAGGTCAAGCCTGTCGGAAGTTGCGATGAATTTCATGCTGTGCGTAATCGCAACTACGTAGGTGAAGGCAATTATGGTCGATATGAGTAATTAGTGTAGCGAGATAAGAGGAATTTACAAGGTCTGACTAGTTGTAGTCATCAAATTAGGTGGGAACGAGCCAAATTCTCAAGATACAATCGAAGATATGGCGAATAAAACAAAAAGCAAGATGAAAGGAAAAATAGGAAGATGAGTTTCATAGGCATCATCGCTGAAAGGAAATGCAATCGACATGTTAAAACCAAGGATGAAAATGCGGATGGCTTTACACTCAAGGAAATTCTCACATTAATTCTCTTTGCTGACTTGATTTACACTGTGAATTAACTGCTCTCGCCGCTTAATCTCTCCACTTAACAGACAAACTTAGTTCTAGTCTAGCCTTGTAATTTGATATAGCTATTGTACAAAGGAAAAGAAAAATATTTAACGTTCAAAGTAACGGAATAAATTCTCCCAGACAGAAGAGTAAAATTCACAATTAAAGCTAGAATAAATAATAAACAGGCTTACAGTTTGATAAGAGCAAAACCGTTTGTTTCAATAATAAGACATAAATTTTGATGAGCAAAGATTATCAAATCATATTTGCAGCAGAGAAAATATTTACATCATCCAAATATTTATGAAATGAAAATCGTTCCCATTCCTAACTGACCTCAGTTATATACGGGATCATTTAAATCTACTTGGCTTGTTAGAAAAATGAGTTGTTAGCAACATTACATGTAATTCTCACTTTTACAGAGTCATTTTGTCACACGATCGACAAAAAAATCCTAATTTTAACATTTAATTAGAAGTCCCTCTTTTCACACATATGGAAAATATCTATGCGTGAGATAATTCGAAATAAAAATATTACGTTTCCCAATTCATTAGTTTGCATGCATTTATAGATTCAACTTTGTGTACTTTAATGTGTCAACGCATTTTTCTGTACTCTGAGTAATGTATATATATATATGAAAAACTACTGAAAGGTTGTAAGTTTTAAAATGTACTTTTTGACAGTATTTATTTATTTCTATTATTATATATATAATAATAATTTTCACTAGTTTTTCCTATACATATTAAGACAGTATACGTGGATCATCATTCTGCTATATATATATATATATATATATATATAGAGAGAGAGAGAGACGCACAAATTATATATATATATATATATATATATATATATAGTCATCCGCAGACAGATCTGTGTCGTTGTATCACAGCTCATCAGTACAGTTAGACATATATATTGTATATATATATATATATATACATCTGCTGACTATATATAATCATATATGTATATATAATTGTTATTATTATTATAGCATACAGCAACTTGATAGCTATAAAATTTCAGTGTTTAATAAAGCATCATCAGGCAGTGAAATATGGTTAATTTATTTGGTTATATACAGTAGCGGCCATAATATAAGGAACGGAAACAAAAAAGACATAAATATATGTATTACTTAAAAAGTAATGCATGATTAGCATTGGAACTTTTACCGAATAAAGATTAGGGTGTAATGCATAAATATTATATATAAAGTTTCAAAAATTTACTCAATAGTTTTTTTTTAATAAAGATTAAATAGAAAAAAGGAAATTATCTACTGGACAAAAGTTAAGGAACGATCTTGGGATTGTGAACAAAATGATCTAATTAATTTATTGCAAAAATCAACAGTAATTCCCTTCAATTCGTTTTTCAATAATTCCCATAGGTGATCCTGGTTTTTCAAGTTTCTTTTCTGAGCCGTTTCTTCAATTATTTTCCAAACATTTTCTATTGGATTCAGGTCGGGGCACTGCGTTGGCCACTTCATTAGGGTGATTCCTTCTTTTTCAAATAAAGCCATAACATTGTGAGCCTTGTGGCAAGGTGCATTGACCTGCATGAAAATAGGAGATTCATAAAGATTATGGTGTAATCATAGTACCACATGCTGCTGAAGAAGCCTTTTGTAAATCTCAGCATTGAGATTGCCATGGACGCGGATGATAGGGCCAAATCCTGCATATAAAATCATTCCCATACCATTACATTGATGCCACCAAACTTACCGGTTTTTTGACACATTGAGTAGACAGTCTTTCCCCTGTTCTACGGCGTACGGAAATTTTTCCCTCAGAACCAAATATAGTAAACTTGGACTAGTCACTGAACTGAGCCCCATTGTGCGTCAGTCCAAACAACATGTTTTCTCGTATACTCCAGGCGTGCTCTTTGGTTTCGCGTTGAAATGAGAGGCTTTAAAGCTGGAATACGGGCATGAAATGCTTTATTTTTTAACCTGCGAGCAACCATTTTCCTTGAGATCTTATTATCTATCTCTTCATTAATTTAAGGGCAATTGATGTAGCAGTTTCAAAACTGTTTTTTGTAGATATTCTAAAAATTCTTCGATCTTCTTTTTGCGAAATTCCTGAAATTGACTTTTTTCTTGATAGCAATGATGGGTTTTTTCTTCAAAAGAGAGCGTTTTGCGTGTAGACTTTACCATGTTGCTTAAAAATAAAGCCCTAATGATGAATAAAATTTAATTATTATTGATAAGCTCCATAGAGTTTTTTTAACAATTTAAATTAAAAATTTATGCAAATGATTAATATCGTTCCTTAACTTCTGTCCAGTAGATGGTTTTATTTGTCTCATTTAATTTTTATTTAAAAAAAATTATTATCTAAATTTTTGTAACTTTGTATAATTTCTATGCATTACACTCTAAACTTTATTCGGTGAAACTTTCATTGCTAATCATGCATTACTTTTTAAGTAATACACATAATTATGTATTTGTTTTTTCCGTTCCTTATATTATGGCCGCTTGTATATATATATATATATATATATAGGCAATTTGAGTATAAAATAACATTTATATATATAGATATCAATTAATGTTTTAAAATTAAAGCAATACTTGAAATAAAGGGCTAACGGAGGTTAGAATGTTCATGGAAAATATAATTCTGAAAGAGATAAAAGGCTTAGGAATGTGGGGAATGTTCATTTTGAAGTTGCCACTTCTAAGGTCAGTAAGTCAGTAAGTTGGTTTGTGAGGAATGTCTTTGAAGAGGTCACTCCTGAGGTGAGTAAGTACTTTTGAGACAGAAAGAAGGAAAGAGGTCAGCTTAGTAGCCGCTCGACTTAAGTCAAGGGGAGGCACTGGTTACTCTAGCCTGTCAGTCCTTCTGTCTTTCTGTCTGACGATGCTTTGTGTCTCTGCTTTTTATATTTGTTTTTGGACCAGAAGCTTGCTTTGAATTTCACGCTTGTATTTGATTCCACTGGTAAATAAAGTTCGCGTAAGCTCGCGAAATGGAAATTTGATATTTGATTAATTTTTATTTTTCAGCCGGAACATCTGCGCGAACTCGGATGCGCACGACGAGTTTTGTTCATTTTCCTTTTTGCTGTGAGAGAGCAAGCATCCGGTTCATCGCTTTTGTTCGGTCGGTATCACCACAAATCTACTCAAATAAGAGTATCAATTAAAAATAATGTTCAAACACACACACACACATACACACATACACACACACACACACACACACACACACACACACACACACATATATATATATATATATATACCGTATCACCGCAAAACTTTTTTTTAATGCCTATATTTTTAACAATATAAATTCCTGTTTTCTTGAACACTGACAGTAACGCTTACTTGAACTCAAATCTAAATCTCTATTCAAGGGTCACTCCTTACTTTTCCTCCATATCCTAGTAACAATCAATTCTTCGTCTTCGTTTTAGGCTTATATTACACACCTCATACAGTATCTCTCTACACTGAGTGACACATGTAAAAAGACAAAACAGCTCTGCTACCTTCGATATTTTTTAATCATGATTTCCGTTATATCGTTTTTCGGCAATCCACAAAAATAAGGTTTGGTTTCCTTCTTATTATCAATTTTCAAATTAGAAAAATAGGGTTGTCTTGTCATGTATTCCAGATTGATTTGACTAAATTTGTGTGTGGCTTTCGATGACTTATTGCCTTCTGAATATCTCTTGAAGCGAAAAGACAGAAAATAGAATATACTGTATACAAATTTTGAAGATAGCAGACGCATTATTTTTATTATAAAGAAATTCATAAAAAGATTATGTAGAGATCGGATTCTAATTGTAGCACATGTTATAAGGTCTTATTTGTTTTATTATTATGTTATAACCATGATCATTTGTGTCGTTATTCTTGACAATGCAAGATTAGTGTGCTTCTCAACAAATCGAATATACTGTGATTTGTCTTGGTTTTCTGATTTAGATGTGTTTTTCATTTTTGTTATTCTTCGTTTTGACTCCATAGTAGAGGAAATAAAGATATATTATAGATTAATAATGAAATAATGTCATTGTTGCTTAACGGGTTATTAAATAGTGGAAGCATATAAAACAACAGTTATATCTGACGATATAAATGTGAGATGGACTTTCAATTAATAAATATTTGAAGATTCCGATCAATTTAGACTTACGTCCGGACTGAAAATCTTAAAATCAACCTGTGCTAATCCGTTCACTACAAGATGAGCTCCTGGTAAGATGGTATTATCATATGAAATTATTTTCGTCACAAAGCCGAAAATTGTTGGACCTCAATTCTGTCAGCTCATTCTGAGTTTCAGAACTCAATGAACGAAGTTGAACTGGAAGCGTAAATGTTTTTTGTTTTGGTCATGAAGAAATTTCTTGGAAACAACAAGGCCAGGAACAATACAGAACTCGTTACCAAAGTGCTGACTACTTTCAGAAACTTCGGATGCAATGTGAACATCAAAATATATTAATTATTCTCATATCTGGATCGGTTACCTGAGAATCTGGAATCATTGAGCGACGAGAAGAAGAGAGAGATTCCACCACGACATGAAAGCGATAAAGACCAGGTATCAGGGATGCTGGGAAGCAGTTATGGTGGTTGATTATTGTTGGTCTTTTAAGAAAGACATTTTTGCCATTTAGCATTCTAGAGGTCCGAATAAATGGAGGTTCATGACTTGATTCTTTTACAATGATGACGTAACGCTCATTTTACCTGTACTTAACTTTATATGTGTTTATTATAAAATTTACAGAATTTAAAGTTGTAACATTTAATTAATACATAGTGTTAGAAAACGATTTTTCTGTTAAAAGTCTATTTATAATGAAAAATATTAAAAATCATCCGATAATGTCACAAAAAGTTATAGATATAGTCAGAAGGTCGGATTTAAAAAAAATCAACTAAGCATAAAAACACAACCTGATCGAGTAAAACAGATGTCATTTTGGATTCTGCGGTGGAAAATATTCCTTAATCAGTTGAGAAAACAGACTGTGTATATAAAAAATGTGTAACCCAGTGCTATTATTTGTGATGTCTCTTCTGTGTTCACACATGTGATTTTTTTAATTTCTGCATGTTTCTCCAATGTTCTGTGAGAGACAGTTTTGGCAACTTATTTTATATATGCCTTCTGGTGAGTTATGACGTATTTGTTTATAGATCTGTTTATAGTTTTCGAAGTGATTGTGACTATTTGGATATCGTTTAGATAAGATAAATTTTTCTGGATAGAGGATAGGTAGTATTGTGTATCTGTTATTGATCAATTTATTACTATAGATAATGTTTTTCTCGCGGTTACGAATTGCATATGCATTTCTTTTTGCATTGTGAATAAAGTGATATAGATATTGTAGGTTGTGGATGTGTTTTCTATGTATGATTCTTCTTTGGATAAATATTGAGCTGCAAATTCTTAATACTCCTATATAGAAACCTATAAAATACCAGATTTGATTTTATAATAGTGATTTGAATAGAAACAGTTCAAGTCTTTTAGGTTAGTAGCTTTTCTGCAGACGCCAGATGTGAACTATGTATTGCTTCTATGTATCATTATATCTAAAAAGTGAAAAGTAGAGTTGGTTTCAGTTTCAATGGCAAAGTCAATGTTAGGTTCAACGCTTGTAAGATTTGCTAAATTCGTATTTCGTGAATATATTAGAAGAGAGTCGTCTGTGTGTCAGAAATGGTAAGAGATTAGTGATTGAATGTTTTTGAATTCATTCATTTCTAGAAAGTTTAAAAGTAGACAAGCGAGAACGTTGCTGAGAGATGATCCCATCGGTAAGTTTTTGTCTATAGAAGTGGTCATCAAAAAAAAAAAAATCAAAACAAAACAAAATAAAACAAAACATTACTTGGTATTTAGATGGCATAGTTTTATCATTTTATATGCAGGTAGTTTTATGATTTTATGAGAGGTAATTTTTTTTTTTAAATGTGTTTTAGTAGATTTAGGCACTTTCCTATAGGGATGCTAGTATATATAAGTTTTATGTTTAAAATGGCTACATATATTTGTCTATGTTTAAGTTGTTTAAAAGGTGGCCAGAATTGTTTTATATGTAATGGACTGATTGTGCCGAGTAGTGGAGTCAAGATTTTGCTTACTTATTTGGCTAGTTTGTGTGGGACGCTGCCTATTCTTGATATGATAAGTCTCATTGGTATGTCTTGTTTTTGTGTTTTTGGTAGTCTGTATAACGTGGAGGTTTTCGAACGGTGTACAACAAATTTTATCCACGAGGTGTCTTCTTTTTTTTTTTTTTTAGTAATTCTTGATGTGGCTTATGAATTACGTGTTTCTTTTGTAGCTTGTTTGTTCACTTTTTCGTAGATGTTTTCATCATCAATGAAGTCTCTCATTGTTGGTAGTTATGTTTGTTCATGATTAGAAGATATGTGGATATTTTTCTTGTTTGTTAAATTCTTTACATTGGGGATACTTGCTTACATTAGAAAAACTTATTTATATACACAGAAGAGACCTCATGAATAATAATTTTAAGAAATGCAATGGTCATACACAGATATAAATTCGACCACAATGTCAACTTAAAAACGCTATACTCAAGAAAAGAAAAAATAATTTACCCGAGAGCGCCGACATGAAATATTATCATGGTATTAATCTATGCCTCGGTTTTTCCCAATTTCACTTTAAAAAAATTAAAAACAATACTTTCCAAAGCGAACATACGCAACAAACATACAAAACAATAATAAGAAAACGTTACAATTTCCATCATTTTAACATATCATAACATATCATTATACAGCATTATGATGTGTTTTTTAATGTTTAATTATTTCATCTAATTGTATGAATATTTTATGAGGGTTTTTTGTGACAGACAACAATTCCTTGTTTATAGATATTTTATTTAAAATAAAATCAATTTCGTCTTTTTGCCTCGATAAAGACCTTCATAGGGCGAAACAAGTGAGAAAGGTATAGTTTTAAACTTGTCTTCTTTATCTAGCCATACTGTTGCTTTCTTCAAATTATAACTGAGTATAAATTATATATAAAAACTTCATAGCGGTTAAGTGAATGAAAAGTTTCAGGCTAGTTTGGAATTTAGAATTGACTTTCTGCTACGCTGGTTGTGAAACCAAAGCTGGAGATCCCAGTCTGTCCTTGTATTTAACCCATTGTTCAGATATGTTTAATTTGGCCTATTTATTAAGAAATTTCATTTAATTTTGTTATAAGAACTATTATTAATTTTCCTTCATTTTATCAGCTCTAGTTTTCGAGGAAAATATATTTTCTATGGTCCTTGAAAATTATCTTGGAGATTTCCGAAAATAGTGTACTTTCTGTACCTTTTGTCTTAATGAATTACTTTCTATTTCAATGAAAACTCAATTCGTATATGAAGATCAGATCTATTAATGATCCTCAATAAAAGATTGATTATATTGTCTTGAAAGAGACTCCTTTTATGTTCATCTATTTAAATTGCTGGATGTCTCTCTGAATATAAAATCTAAAATTAATGATTCTTTATTTTATTAAAAGGGCTGTAAATATTGGAATGTATACATCAGATTTCTGATATTAGATGTCTTCTGTTTAGGAAAAATATATTTTCTTATTTCTTTTGCTAAATCAATAAAGACAATTTTGAAAAGTTAAACTATTACAGACGATTCAAGTTTTAAGAAAAGTATTGCGCGATATATTTTTAATATAAGATATCAGGAAATAAGAATACGATATTCTGAAATAAATAGTTTTCACGAGATCATGAATAATAGGGAAATATTATTGCTGGACCAACTTTTAACGATAAAACAACTGAATAGAATATTTTTTCCATTATTGAATGATGAAAATAAGATTTACACTCAGACAAGACAAACATAGACACACGCACATGGATATTTTCTGTGAATGAGAGAACTGATTAAGTCAAGTTTAGTTTTGGCATCAGGCTGTATTTGTATGGCGAACCGACTAATACTTGAAAATCAATACTGAAAATCAATATCATATGTTGAGTTTACTCAGGTTTTCATACAATATCATATGGTTGTGAAAATGGGATCGCCATAATTGCATGCATGTCAGAATCTACACATTCAAAAGTGTAGAGAGAAACGGGCTAAGGAGGAAATGCTAACAGACGTCTATGTTTACAACAGAGAGACGTTATTCGTAATCTAATGAGTCTAGATGTATTTTATTATGCAAATTAAAATTAATTGAAATTATTATGAGAATATTTTAATGTTTTTATTATTTCAGGCTTAGAATTTATTAAATTCTTTCATCTTTTATTGTGACATATCAAAGAAGCTGTATCAAAACAGTGAAAACTTTTATTAAAAGCATTTTCTTCGTTGATCAGCAGCAAACAGCACTGCACGTGTTATTATTATTCATGTTACAACATTTATCACACCTGAGCATCGTTTCAAACATTCTGAACTAGCCATATTGGATCTGCTCTTTTTTTTTTCATTACGATCTGACATACGTTTTCTAATTAATAAAACTGCTGAAGGAATATCTTCCCTATACATGAAAGACCCAAATTAGTCAAAAATTATGGTTGTGCTTGTAAGCGGTTCAAAGAGATTTCTGTATCAGCTATTGGAAATTTGAGGCGATGTGTTTTCTGGCACTCAATGTTTTCTCCGAAGACTGCTTGTTCATATATTTATCTGTTGTTCTTCTGGTCATTCTACTCATAATAAAGATCTTTACTATGGGTTGGGACCTGATCTTGTTAGAATCGCCCTTCCATAAAGATTGCTTTCTATGTATTACATTTTTGCACAAAAATCAGTGATTCACTTTCTTCACAAAGGAATTGTAAGCTGAGGCCGTTCACTGTTTCTAATTTGAATTTACCAAAAATTACGCTTCTTATAGTCTGATTAATGCCAACTTTCTTCATGGGTGGATAAAATTCAAATGAAGAAATAACGACCAAAAAGAAAAATACCGGAAACCATATGTATGCATGCACTTTGCTGATCATGATCTATTTTAAATATAGATTTAAAATACTACGTGAAAATTTAGATATATTGTATTCTTTTTCTCTTATATGTTATATTTCTGCAAAACTGTATATCCCAACCTGCGTGTACATATATAAGGAAAGCAACAATCAGGCGCCATAATAGCAAACAGTAGAAACTATATTCATTGAACATATTTATTGAACATTAATGAAAATAGCAATTTAGGTGATCACTGAAAAAAAGTTTAGTTGCAAGGATACCAATGGAGACTGATGGTTCTGTTTAATATAACTCCTTTAGATTTTCAGTCGCTTATTTTTGTAAGGATTGTAAAGGAGCACCTCTCCAACAAAAAACAAAACAAATCAAAACAAAAAACAAAACAAAACAAAACAAACAACAGAACCCGTAAATATTTTAATAAATCCGACAATGGTCCAGTTAGTTTCAAGAATCTTGGTGAATTTACACTTTAGTCTGTGTACGATAATTCTCCACATTTTTTGTTAAATTTGTCGCTTTGCGTAAAAGTCACGATCTTTCCAAAATAGGCTACAAATGACCTAGGCTCCGTTTTAGGCAAACTTGTAAACGTCGCACAAAATTGTCAATTACTCGGACACATTCCATTTTAGAGATTTCCTTGATTACTGCTTCCAATTCACTAATCGTTAGTTGTCTGGTACACATTATTCTACAAATAAAAATGTGAGTAGGGCATCAAGTCCGATGTGTGTGGTACCCACCTAACGTCACACTTCCTGCTGAGCGGTCACTTTTGAAAACAGCTCTATCAACCAGTCTAGGAAGGGATTTGATATGTAGGGGGTGGCCTCGAGTAGCTAAAACCATTGTTCGGCTCGATCTCTCCCTCTGTGTTGACCCAGTGTTTAACAGTTTTATTAAAAAAATGGTAGGTTTTGTTTTTTTGGAGTCACTCTGTACGTAACAGAAAAGTGAAATTATTCTTTGTAAGTAACAAGGAGGAAGATAATAAGAGCAACATTATAATTATTGAAATTGCAAAACTGATGTAGATTTCTTGTATCTGAAAATAAAATATTGCATGCAAGTTGTTTTGAAAAACTATCTCAAAATATTTATAAATTTTCACCAGAATTACTGTGTGCGTACATATACACATATTACACACATAATCCTATACACGTAGACACATTATGAATGAAACAGCATTCAATTTATTTAACTATAAATTTGTAATTTTACTTAAAAAACCAATATTTTGAAGCTTGATGCACACGATATATATATATATATATATATATATATATATATATATATATATATATATATGTATCATTATTATTAATTTGTTATATTTAATTTATTTAATCACATTTTCATTTTATTCTATACTTCTGAAATCTATTTTGAAAATTATTCCATGTTATTATTTTGAATTATCGTTTCTCACATTTTTGCTTACATAATTTGAGACATTGTTATAATGGTAATAAATCTGCCAACAATACTTCAGATATTATTAATTTTAAAAAATATTTTGTTTCATAATTTCACTGTATTTTTAGCGCATCGGAAGAAACCATTATTGAATAGTTGTTAGTCATAACAAAAAAAAAAGACTCTCAGCAAGCTTCACATTCTATTTCTCCCGGAAGGTTGTGGTTTTATAACAGCTGTATGATACGCTGTGTTAGAGCAGTATAGACGATTGAACCTCATCATACGAACTTATGTATTCATTGAATCACAGATAATTATTATAATTAATGACGTTTTTGAAATACGGTTCGTGTCACTGATATATTATCTCTGCATGAAAGGGGCATTTTAGCTATATTTGACTGGATTAAAATTGTGAAAACTAGAGAACGCACCAGAGGAAATCAAATTATCAGAACAATTAAATAACAAAAATATTCCCGTGAGATAATAATAGTAATCAATCTAAAAACATATGCAAAGTGGATTAAAGTGATTTTTTGTTAATGTTTTCAAGAGCAACACACTAAAGATATCACTGGGATTTATTTTTGTTCAAATTCGGTAACGTTTTGCTATGACATATTCAAGGACGCCAGGAGAGGCAAACGTACAGTCAAAACGCTGCTGCTTGGCTGTATATCTTGTGAAATGAGCAAGTGAGCAAGTTTTTAGAAACTCTTTTTTTACAAATTAATAATTTGATTTTGAGCTATTAATAATTTAATTTTTCTTTATCCAAAGTATTTATCAGAAAAAAATCAGCTATTGGAACATAAGTTAATGAAATTACTTTATTTTTCTATAGATAAAAATGAAAGAGATAACAAAAGGATAAAATGTAAGGATGTGAAAAAGAAATATCGTTGAAAATTAAAAGACAAAAGATAGGGACTAAGAAGAAAACACGATTAGAAAGAAAATATCGTCTCTTATGGCTATAAATGATAAAGTTAAAATGAAAATAGTGAATCAAAGAGGAAGGATCCAAATAGAAAAGATTTGAATTCTAGCAAGATGTTGAATAAAAATAGGAGAGCAACTTAAATTGAGTAGCGAGAATGACTAAGCCGATTGAGAGAAAATGGCAGAAAAATGATGAGAAAAACATAATGATGCCTAGAAGAAAAATTGATTGGAGAGACAAATAGGCATGCAAAAAGAATTATATATATATAAAAGAACGAAGGAATAATATTGCAAAATTCAAAATGTTAATGTAAAACAGTGTTCATACAAAAATAGAGCAAGGAATATTTATTATTAATTGTTGCATTACAATATGTAAAAAACTAATAAAAATGTTAGATTTTTTTCGAGATCGAAAAAGTTGTCTCATCAGGTAGTTAACAATGATGATAATAAACTCTCTCTCTCTCTCTCTCTCTATATATATATATATATATATATATATAAATATAATCAATGATGATAATAAACTCTCTCTCTATATAAATATATATAAATTATATATACATAATATTTATTTAGAATTTATAACGTAAATATGTTATAATATCACTAGAAAGGTAGCCATTTTGTTTCGACACTATCTGTTTATCAAAAAAACTTTATCACTTTATCAAGTGATAAAGTTTTTTTTTCAAGGCGGAGTGATTTAAAAGTACAAGACTAGCTAAGGCATAGACAGAGTGGATCCATAAAAACAAAGCAATGTTTAATTTGAAGAATAGAAGAACAGACACTAAAAATAATTTATTTTTGCATTAAGATAATTATTTGATTATATCTTCTTTACATACCCTTAATTTTATGTTCTATGAATTACCTGATGAGACATTGTTCTTTCAATGTCGAAACAAAAAATGTACAATTTTGTTGTAGATTTTGACATGTTCTAATGTAATAATATATATATGTGCATAAATATGTAATATATATGTAATATATATATATATATATATATATATATATATATATATATATATATATATATGTAATATCTTTATATATGTAATATATATATATATCAGATTCGTGTAGGATCCTTCGTTAAATAAAGACGGAAGCTGACGATGGCTCGCCTGAAATAGGCTCACACTTCCGATTCACCATGGAATACCGCGTCTGTCCTAATTTTTAGTTATATATATATATATATATATATATATATATATATATATATATATATATATATATATATATAAAATTGTTTTTCTGCATTTCTATTTGTCTATTCATTGATTACGTATATATGTAGTTTAGTGGATATCGGATCGGAACATTAAATCGAAGAGCCGAGTTCAAATTCCAGTCGGATTCATTACATATTTACCATCAAATATTAGTATTAAACCGTCTCCTCCCTCTGACTATGAATTAAATATAACAGATATTAAATAGAACAGATTGGGTTCTATATTCTGTTCTGGCAACAAGTCTATCGCAGTAAAATATATCAAACTGCTGAGGAAATCTACCCAGTCATTTATGTCTCTTTCGATACATAATCATCCAAGCGAGTATCATGTATGACACTAAAATGACTAATATATATATATATATATATATACAAAACATAATATAAGAATTAATAAATAAGTGTGAAAGGTATTCATAAATTTAATTTTCTCTCGAATGTGTCATTGTGTAATGCTTTAATCATTAGAATTATATATATTGGCAGGTTTGTAAATGCTTATCATTTTATTTATGATAGAAGAAAGAAAGACGGAAATAAAATAATTTAGACATTGAGAGAATATAAATAACAACGAATGCTGTTTGACAATACGACTAAGAACACAAGGTAATAGTAAGGAAAAAAGACGTTAACTAGAGCGTGAGTGAAATCAAGAAATAAAAACTGGGAAAAAATAATATTTTAAAGAAAGTAAAAACAAGGAAGGAAGGAAGGAAGGAACGAACGAACGAAGGAAGGAAGGATGGAAACGTTCTGATACTCTCCTGAGTGATAAAAATTGAAAACATGAAACTAAATAATCCAAAATGCCTCAAATAATTATCGGCAAATTACTCTGCAACTAGTGAAATTATGCAAACCATAATCTTTAGTCCCAATATTCATAGAATGATAATTTATATCATGCTCTAGAAGATCTGGTAACCATAAACTTGGTCGGTAGCAAGTAAAAAATACCTTGAGACGTATCAATAATAAATGATGCACTGAGGCAAAACACGCCGCGCCTGGGATTTTATTAACTCGTAACAAATACACACTTCGATCCATGTTTAGGACAAAATTACACTGTCTCATCGAAAAAAGTTATCAGTAAAGACTACTATTCTATATGTGAAACAATAAACCAAAAAAACCTACGCCATATATATATAATTCACACCATGAAGGGTGCTATAAAGATACAATAACACTTCTCTGTAGTTAATATTAGCCTCAAAATAATATTTTAATATAAGTATAGACCAGTGTAAACTCTCTCCAGCTAATTCAAATTTCCACATAACTGTCACCGTCGAAGAATATAAATATATTCTTATACAAACGTGTTCTTCATTGTTTGTCTAGATCCAGCATATATAACAAACATGATTTAGCTCGCAGTGACTCGCTGAGTTTTTTTAAAATCAGATTGATAACGAGCCTTGTTACCATCTACGAAAATACTAGATGATCGTGATATGACAGACGACATCAAAGAGCGATAGGTGACATTTGATTTTAACTTGTGTTATCTGCTCTTGTGCTTATAGAAAACTTCCTAGTTTAAAAAAGAAAATAAAAAAAGGAAAAAAATTAAAATGGGGGAGCGCACTTTTTCTGATTTCGTGCAGAACCTGATCGTGGAGTTGTAAAATATGACTTGTTCGTTAATGAACACAGTGAGCAGGGTATTTGTTTGACAGAGAACGCATAAACTGGGGTTGAGGGGAGAAATGAAGTCGTCTCAAAGCGAAGAAATATGCTCAACCTCTTCCAGTAATTCAATGATATTTTGATAATTTCAAATATACTAGAAGACCACTTAATGCACATAGACATAACCTTGACTCGTTTGCGTAAGAATAATCTCAAGTTGAAACAAACTGACTGTGAGTTATTTTAAAAAAAGAGACTCAATTCCTGGATTTCAAAGTTAGTGAACAGGCAATACAACCAGATTTCGATAAAATCAAGACTATAACATCAGATTCGACTTCAGCCACCATTAGGCAAGCGAGGGTTTTCATTTAAATGATCTCGTACTATCGCCGCTTTATTAGAAATAACATAAAAGGAGAGGAATAGATAAGTCTCGTAGTAAGACTAAGGATGTAGAGTTTGAGGTTTCTAATTAGATGTACCATAAAAACCACCATAAGAAAGGGGAGTTGGAAATGCGCTGGCAGACATTTTATGAGATAGTTGATCAATTAACCGGCTCAGTCAATGCATCTTCATTGAATAATGAAAAATTCCCATTGCAGAGAAGCCTTGACGGAAAATAGTATTGGCTGCTCCAGTAAAATCCGGAGAGGAACAGGCCGAGTGTCCAGTACTCCATTAATAGAGCGTCGTATCAAGATGACGAATATAAAAGAGTTAACTGTTGATTAAGAGGTTGGAATGAGATCAATTAAAAAAACACGTTGACTTACTGGCGGATATGCTGTAAGATAAATTAGAGAAGAAAACTGTGCGAAGAATGTGGAGTACTTTAGACAGAGAGTTAGATATCCGGGCTTGATCATGTCAACAAAATGCGCCGGAAAAAACAAGCTTCACGTATAAGTTTTCAGATGATACAAAAGTTTAAAATTTTGGGCTGCAGAGGCTGGCTAAGGATTCCCGACAGCTCCATTGTGTGTGCTAACTCTCTCTGGCTACTTCTCTGCGCCACACAACAGTTACTGTCAAAGAAAAAAATAAAAAATATTTATAAATGTGTTCTTCGTTGTTTTCTAGCATAGTATATATATATCCGCCACGGTAGGGATGGACTTATATTTTCAATTCAATTAGCTTTATTGTTAATAGCTTAAATGTTCTATGTTTACTGTGTGTTAATATTTACTCTTTGATAATGGCTTATGTGAGCCGAAAGCTTAGACCCGATAAAAAATTCAACAAATACTGTGATTTTTTGTTGTCTTTCAACGACATCACCATCAAGTATACCAGACGGTATGAACGGATCCTACACAAAATTAATAGACAAAACTTCTCTATACTATTCAATGAAACCTGCATTAATATATATATATATGTGTGTGTGTGTGTATTTTCTAGCTTAGTATATATATATATATATATATATATATATATATATATGTGTGTGTGTGTGTGTGTGTGTGCTTGTGTGTGTGCTTGTGTGTGTATATATATGTGTCTCTGTGAGATTGTGTGTGTAATTGAAACTTTATTATTTTACATTTTATTCTCTTTAATATTTTGTTTGTTACTCTATGTGGTATGCGGCCCTCGCCCTATAAGTTAAATTACTTATAGGCAAATGTTTATACATTAATCTTTCTACTTTTCATCTTCATATGCTTGCAAACCGGATGCAAGTTTAACATACTCGTTGACCTGTCTTCTTTGATATGGTGTGGAATTTGAGTGCAATATTTATTTCAGCCTCATCAAATATACATAAATAATAATAGTACTTGTATTATTATTATTACTATTATTATTATTATTATTATTATTATTATTATTATTATTGGCAATTAATGTTTATTTTAAGTCTCATATCGTTTGTGATATTGTATCTCCAATATTAATATTAAAAAGAAAAATTAAATAGTTTCAGTAGAACCACACTCTCTCAGCGATTGACTTGTCACTAGACGAAATTTAGTGAAAACTAGAAACCTATCGGTCATCACATCGCAAACAAATCAAAATACAACCATCAACATTTTGTAAACGTTACGAAAATATTAAACATGTCACACTGCTATGAAAAACTGAAAATTCTAGAAACCATTATAAAACAAAAGAAGCAACCTTTAAATAAAATATATTTCTTCACAAGATATTAAATATTGAAGTGTGTACAAAGTATTTAATATTTCCATGATATAGTTAATATGAATACAAAACAAACAATGCGTATAATATTCGTCAATCTTTTTTTTTTTTGCTTAAACCGTTACAGATGAAGTTATTTGAATTGATCGTAATTATAATTCCAGTGATTAACAAACACCAAGATTTAGTCAGATAATCATTTTTAACATTCTGAAACACCCAGTTCTTATTAATGATTGAGATAGTTGGAAGTACTTGAACAAAACTGAAAGAAACAAGATTGCAGAATTTATTCATAATTCCAATCTTGATATATGACATTTATTCTTACAGTCAATTGACGTGGAGTAAGATCCCTTAGCGGAGAGATTATGCACAAATATCTCTCTGGAACCCTCTTCAATGCTCTTCCTAGGAACCGGAAATAACATAATATCTTAACCAATTAGAGATTATGCACCTCAGTTTCTGGGTACCTTCGGTATCTCTCGGTACCTTACGGATCTCTATGATTATTCATAAATCATAACTGCTGTTCTCTCTATTGCGGCAGTATATGTATACTCAGTCGAGTCCATTATCATATTCAAAGGGGAGATCCCACAACAAGATGTATGTATTTATATATACATATTTATATTTATATGTCTGTGTTTTTATTTTTATATTCATGTTTCTATGTGTATGTGTATTTGTGTGAATATCTGTTTGTATGTCCATGTATGTATGTGTGTGTATATCTATATATGTTTCTCGTCTCTGCACCTCTGTGTGAGTATTATTGTGCTTTTTGCGTGTATTTATGCCAAACGTAGTATGTAAGTTGATCCATGTGTGTGTTTTTATTCTGTACATGATTCTTTGTGGAGTTTCAATCGCATACGCATCCAGGTTTTTGTATATTTACGTGGGAATATATCTAATTATGTTTATTTGTTCATGCACTAAAACATGATTGTGTCTCTTTTGACCTTGTTAATGCCAGGTCCATAGTCTCTTACGAATTCGCTCTTACATGTATCTAATATTGTAGCCTTTGCAGACGTTTTCCAAACATGGATTTAAAATTTAACGGATAAATTAACACGTCGATAAAGACAAAAGTTAAAAGATTTTTGTATATATATATATATATATATATATATATATATATATATATATATATATTATTTGTATGCATGTATGTATCAGTACATGCGTATGCATACTAATATATGTTTGTATTTATATATATTTGTCTAACATTCGTAGTTTCTAACATTAATTCGTAATAAATATATATATTTATATTTTCAAACAATTTTTTATTGTAAAGTAAAACTAATACTTGATTATTTATTCTGATCTTTTTTTTAATCAAATATTAATATTACTGCACCAATAAATTGTTTTTAGAGGCTGTTCTTCAATTTAGAAATTGCATTTTGATAGTCACCACTGACTACCTAACAATGTCTCCCTGATTAAGAAGATTTGACTAATTTTGAATCTTTTAAATCTCTTCAACTTGAAATCACCGTCATCACTTGATAAGACACAGTGTCAAAACAATATAGCTATGTTTGTATTGGTATTATAACATATTTATGCTATAAATTATAAATAAATACTATTCCCTCTTTTTTGTATGGAGCACTTTATAAGAATAGTGTTTCCGATAAGGTAATTTTATTTCATCCATACCTATCCCATATATACACTACCGGCCATAATTAGTGCCACCCCAGTGTTTTAAAAAAGGTGTATTTCATACTATTTTTTAGTATTTATTGCCAAGTGAACAATGTTAAATGAAAATAGAATGGTTCTTTTGTTAATACTGCACAATAGCATGTGCATCAAATGAATTTATAAATATTTGATAAATTCTTATACTGCAGTTTTATCAATGAAAGAATGAAGAAAATCTGGGGTGATTTGGACGAGTTCATCTTTGCTTCCAAGCTTTGTATATTTTGGCAAAGTAACACTAACAAAAGAACTACTCTATTAACATTTAGTTACAAATGTCGCTGTTGATATCATTACTAGTTAGTTAAGTTACCATACACAATAGACACTTAAGTAATCATGTTTCTTTCTAGACATGATTGACTCGGATGAATTTTTCCCGCACTAGTTTGCATATTTTCTGTACTATACTTGTTGATAACCAAGAATTTAAAATCCCGTCTGTCCTACTATTTTTATTCAAGTAATAGCAGTGGGAGCTGACACTAGGCTTGTTTTGAATTCAGAGTTTTTTCTACTTCTCGACCGCTTGTTACCCAAGGTTATAGAACTTAGTATGTCCTGCTATTTTAGCCATAACTGGGGAGAAAAGAAATGAATGCATACCTTTCTCAAGGGTATTAGGACTTAAGTGAATGTAAGGAATTCGACTGAAATTTGAACTCGGCTCTCTGACTCCCGAGCCGATATTCACCGTGTCTCCACATTATCAATATGGATTTCGCATTAATGCTTGAATCATTTTTACGCTGAGAATCATTCCATTGAATGCGTGAGGGAATTTGAGATATAAATAGATAGAAATATTTTAATATATGTACCATCCTTATATACTATAGTTTTTTTTCGTGTTCAAATGAAAAAATTTTCAGAGAGCGAATTTAAAAATTAATCGCACTATTTTAGCAGATTCATCAGTCATAAGTCAACTACTTACTACTTATATAATATCAGGCTCATTTGCATGGGATACTACACACTTCTAAAACCGGAGCGGTCATACAACCTTGTTCCTCCTGAAACTTCTAATTAATTCTGTTTTATACTGTCC
This sequence comes from Ascarosepion bandense, assembly GCA_037127315.1. Lineage (NCBI taxonomy): Eukaryota > Metazoa > Mollusca > Cephalopoda > Sepiida > Sepiidae > Ascarosepion > Ascarosepion bandense. The sequence goes on from JBBBDQ010000488.1 coordinate 3,105,920, forward strand.
TTTTTTCACTCTTCATATAATCACTTCAACGGCGACCGCGGTCTTTCTTCATAATCCTCATGCTCATCTATCTTTTCAGTTTTACTTAATTCCGTATCCTGCTTAGTCCCACTTCTACAACTCTCTGTCTCTCGTTATTCCTACGCGGCCATCATGCTAACAGTTTTAACCTTCTCTGCTCTGCTTCAACTTTGCACCTTGCTTCCTCTTTGCGTTCTTAATTCACTATCTCCTCTCTTTCAACACACTTCAGCTTCTAAACTGGTCAGCATTCCCCAAAAGACATTGCTCTTTCTTTTCAATTATGGTCGTGTTGTTTCCTTTCCGTAACAGGAAAGTCACCTCTTCCAGATTTGCCACTTTGTTTTTCTCATACCACACCTTCTCCCTCGTAGCAAAAGACATTGTTATGGGGACTCTGCTCTGCCTTCCAATGAGCATCGACGAGCTCAAATTCCTCTTCGCATGTGAGACCTATAACTAAGGAGTCTTTTTGCTGAAAACGCCTTACTCTTCTCATTATTAGGTGAAAACGCCTTGAAATTCATTTACATTATTTTCTGTACCATTGAGTAAGTTGCGCCTTCTGCTTCATTTTATTTTTCCTAAGAACACTCCTTCAACTGCTATCGGAAAAAATGTGAGTGGAGATCTTAATCCTAAACGGAAGATGAGTCCATCTTAACAGTCCTATAGGGCTGTTAGTTGTGATGACTTCTTTAAACTTATCATCGATCTCCATTTCGTTGTACGTAGACTTAAGATGACTTTTGGCAAAGTATTTCATATTCGCCAAATCGTGGCTTGCAATTTCAATATTCGGCGACAGAAATGAACTGCTGATTTACTCCTACCTTGTAATCACCACATATCCTTACATGTTCATCTGATATTTTATCGCCACAATAGGTTAAGCCCAGTTACTTCCACCTTGAATTGCCTTCTCCAGAAGGCCCTGTTGGATGATTCTGTTTAATTTTGACACCACTAAAGAAGTATGCGAACCGACATTTTGTCACCTCTATATATTTAGGGTGATAATTCTCCTTTAACTTAATACTTACTTTACACACTTTTAACAATCCTATTCACTTTCTCGGGACTCCATGAAATTTATCAGCATTGCTGTCTGCCTTTAATACATCAATTCCTAACAATCCATAATCCATATGGCATGCTGCCACTGCAATTGAAATTCAAATTGCGTACCACTTTCAAAGATGCCCTTAAAGAAACCAATTATTTTTGTGGTTGATCCATCAGACTACTTTAATTTCACATAGCTTTTCTTTTTACTTTAGGTCGTCTCAACTTAATTTAAAAATATTTGGTATTAATGTTATTTCGCTAACTGTATTCACCTGAATACTAAATACATGACCATGTATTCATATATTCTCTCGACCTATATTTTGAGCATTTACTGCAAATATTCCGTCTTTTTCTGTTTCTTTTTCATAGGTTGACATTTTCAATGTTTACATTTTCTCTATTTGCTTCTCGTACGTACAAATACTCAGAATATGAACCCTTTTTCTGCAATTAGAAAATAGTTTCCGTAACACCGGAAATTTGTATTTGTCCCTTTCATGCATTCTCCCACAATATTAGCATTTTATTCTGAATTTTGTCGTATTCACCTAGTACGTTTCGAGCTCTTATTTCGGTTATTTAATTCTCCTATTAACTGCAGCTGCTGTAAAAACTCTATACCTGCTTCCAAATTCATTCGGCTGCTTTGCGTGCATTCCAACATATTTTGCTTATGACTTGGATCTCCTAATACCTAATCAACCGTAGAAAACCAATTCATCTTTCATCGATAATTCTTGTGTTTCTAATTTTTTGAAATGGCAGTGAGTCAGGACTTTTGATAAGTTTAACTTAAGGTCAGATCCCTATTTCACACATTTGTTGGAAAGGATTTGAAAATTCGAAAACCTAAAATGATGTAAATAAGAGGAAGAGGACGAAAAGGAAATAACATCAGATGAGATGTTGATATTGCATTTGTTGAACCAAGGGGATGATATAACTTCACTTTGAATTTTGTAGGTGAAAATACTCTCATTGGTCAAAGTTTTGATTTCCGTCCATCCCACAAGATAATTGGGGACAACTATAAAAATCGTGACCCCAGTGAGAAAAATCAGTTTAGTTTGAGTCAGTTGGAGTTACAGTTGAGATGTAACGACTGAGGGAGAAGAATTCCTAACCGAGAGCCATGCCGATTGGGGTGCTAGCTGTAAAGACAGACTGGTCGCCTTCCATAGAAATCATGACTAAAGATATAAAGAAACATCGAAAATTTTGCCACTGATCAACTTAAAGAGTTAAAGTCGAATAATGCGCCTCCGATAGAGTCCTAGGTAAGAATGTATAGAAACAGAATGAACCGAGAAAGAGATAAACTAGCTGAAAAGAGATTTTTTATTTGTCGAGTGAAGAGAGAAGGCAAATCTACTATCAGCACCAGAAAGCCTCAATTCGGACGTTTCTGTAAAGCGTCGGTATGGAGTTGAGTTTCAGAGCTGCTGAGCAACAGAGACCAAACGAACCAAACAACCACCGTCGCCACCGTCGCAAACGTTCGCTCCACTTCGGCTATTTCCGTAAAACTTCGGTAAAGAACTTTGAAAAGTCTTCTTTTTATTTGGAAAATTGAAAGCTCTGATTACACTTAACGTAAACTTCGCACCATTATGAAAAGACTTTTCTTATTTGGAAAATTGAGAGCTCTGATTATTCATAACGAAAACTTTGCTCCGTTATGAAAATAATTTTTTATTTGGAAAATCGAAAGCTCTGATTACTTAAACGGATCCTTCTCTCCGTTGCAAACTTTGAAATTCGGCGATTGTACATTCTGCTTTTATTATTAAGTATTTTTTTTATAAAGATTTTTTTGTAACTCATCCAGGCGTCTTCGAACTTATTCATATGTTTTTGATGTCGTGTTTATTTTTTTTCAACACAAGTGTACACATGTGTCCGGTCTAGTTTGGCGTGGTAGAGAAACAGCTACCGAGTTTTCAACGTGACATTCCTGAGATCAAAGAACACAGCGTGGGCAGGGAAGTTCACCATTGTAATTGACGTCTTGAGGACCAGCTGATGTGACGAATCCATCTTCACGATTAGCGACCCGAGAGTGTCGTCATAGTTGGTGCCGTTTCGATAACATCAACTCACCCAGGTTTCGGTCATCATCATCACAACAGGGGCAGCGGGCCAGCCGGTGGCAAAGTGTCACAAATATTTAGCTTGCTCCTTAAGTATTGCACTACAGATTCTTTTGGCCACTGACTTACTTCCAGAAACTTGGTCTTATCGGCAATAACCAAGTCTTCTTTGGTCTAATATTCTTTTTAATGACACAGACAATGTCCTCAAAATCATTTTTCCAACTTTTGTGGTTAAGATATGATAGACATTTTCCTTAAAGCATTACATTCCACGGTAGCCAAAATTAAAATCCTTATTTCATTCTCTCCTCCTTCAATTCTTGAGTCCTTCAAATTTTAAACCTTAACAATGACGTAAAAGTTCGCATTCAGACTTCTGCTCTGGATCGTCGAACGGACCCAAGGGTTCTATCGGTGACGTTCAGTCTCGAATATCTCTCTCTGTGTTCATAGCCGGGACGTATCTTTATGTGTAATAATATTCGTGACGTAGCTCTCCTTGTCAAGTGTGACACATTGGATTGCTACCTATCTGTTAGCTACTTATTATTTATATATTTTCAGGCTCATTTGCATGGGGTACTAGATAACAGATCCTTATTGGGCCCAAAACACGACTGTTCGTCTAAGTATTATGAATTGGTGATTACTTAAATTAGAATTTGAAGAAAATATTGTTTTTATTTCTTTTTATTTACGTACGCTCTTACACATATGTGTTGCGAAGTGGAAAAATTATGTGTAACTCTGTTCGCACTTTAGAAGGACATCATCCGACTTAAGCATTTTTAAAGCATTTTTTGTGTAGACAAGAGGAGAGATATGCAAATTTATGCGTAGGTCATAAGTATGTTTGGAAACAAAATGCTGAAGATGCTGGAATGCTGAATTTCTTTTTAACTTGTCTCGGTGTGTAGCCCAACAAATTTCATTCAGTTTCGTTATGTTTTTTTTCATTCTTTATTACATTTATTGTTAAGTACCTATCATTATAATAATAGAAAATATGTCAAGAAATCTGAAATGTTATAAGAATTTTGACTCAAATTTACACTTCGATCTAAGCACTTTAATGCACTATTATACAATAATTGTATTCGCCTTTAAATAAAGAATATTTTTAAAATCAAAATTATGGTTAAACTGATGACGGTGAACGACGAATACAATAAATTGTGCTGTTTTGTAAAACATCTTTTGTGCTCATGTCAACTTTTATTTAAATTCCCCGGAATTCCTTGTGGTAATCATTAGAAGTGATAGAGTAAATTCCATTTTCCACCTTTTGCTTTTCATTTTTGTATTAAGTCTCTTATTTTTTAGAATTAGTTGTAACATATTATATGTTAAGTTTAGTTAATGTAGTTGCGATAAAGTAGGCAGGTATGTTAATATACTTCCATTCATTAGACTTGTTGGAATGATTGATTCTTTTATTTTGAAATATTTAAAAGCCATTTGTTTAGAGTTGAATGTGAAACAATTAGGGTATTAGAGAAGCTTAAACGTACTGCAATATATTTTCTTCATTGTGTAAATACTGAGGGATATAAATTAGAGTCCCATAATTGTTCTAGATTTTATATTGTTGTTATCGTGTAAATAGAATTTTATGAGATCCTATTTATAAGATGATGACTTTATAAATTTCAATTCATGAAGAGAGAAGAATATGTGAAGATTTTGAAAGAAAACTTTAAACAGTCAGCAATAAAACTTGGTGTGGATTGTGGTTTTTTTCTACATACACGCTAACGACTCGAACGATAGATCGCTTTTTGTGAAAAACTTAATCCAGAATGCCAAAGTGAATGTAAATTAAAAAGTCTCCACTTAAATCTCAGCAAATGTTACATGAACTGTTGACAGATGATAATCAAATTTGGGGTAGTTTGAAAGATTTTCCAAAGGAGAATGGGATGTAATTCTTATTGAGATCGACATAAAACTTGTTGGAAAACACATAAAATTGTTGCAAACAGAAAGGATATACAAGAGACTCAGTGGCGCTTTATTGTTAATAACGGGTTATTTTTTTTAGTTTGGAGAATCTATTTTGTTTCTGCGTGGGACTTAAAACAACAACTGTTCGTTAAATAAAACTTGTATATTAATTAACGTCATGTGGCGATCAATTTTAGTGATGATAGATGAAGCTATGTATAAAGCTTTATACACATCATTCAATAGAAACTCAGTTTTAAGTGTAAAATTAGACAAAAATAAACAAGATAGGTCAAGAGTAGAATCTGAAGAGAATTAATAAGCAAAATATTTTTCTTTATCAGCAGAATTTGTTAACAGCTCAAATTGAGTGTAGAAATTAGGTATAGAAAACTTACTCATATTTAACACACTATCACAAGAGAGCGAAACATTTATTTTGTAGTGATCAAATTAAGGCTTTCAATCAAATCATCCTAGTAATAAAGCATGAAAGTGCAAATATACACATTCAGTAATGTTTTGCTGTTAAATTTAAAGGTTAAATTTGTTAATGTTTCGTTGACGAAAATTCAATGTTTAGTGACGATATAATTTTTCTGGGAAGCATTTTATGCAAATCATGTAGGATTTGTTAGAATCATGTAATTGAATACTGATTAGAGCTTTATCTAGGGCAATCCTCCAAACATCAATCTGAATTAATATACAGATATTTTTCAGATGAGAATATGAAAGTTTAATGCTCGAGTTCAAACAAAAATCAAATAATATTTAAGAGCTTAAAAATTATATTTAAATTAGCAAATTACCCTCTAGATTCTTGTACCCAGTTCGTAAAAAGCCTAGTAAAAGCGTTGTTTAAATATAAATAGCACATACATATTCATTTTCTCGTTCAACTAATTTTCGACATACAATTATTTATAGTTTACAGTTCAGAATAAAGTATTAATCTATTTTATTTACACTATTTACATTGTTCGGATTGTTGTCCTCGTCTTTATCGCCACATTCACGATGTAGCACGTGACTTCTTTTAAAGATATTTGTGGTAATTTTGAACTGAATCGTTTATTTAGTTCCCGGGTGTAGATTGCCTTAATTTCACGTGCCATGCCTTTGAATATCTCAGTTTTGTTAATTCTTTTTCAAACTAAACATTACAAGCTTCTGTTCACTTTACTGTGGCCAGGGATTGAAATCACAAACAACGCTTTTATCTAACGCTTGGGGACATTTTTGGATTTATAAACTTACTGACTCAGTAATATATTTTACTAGAGCTCATATCACAACTTCTTTTCTTATTGTTGTTTTCTCTAGATTTATGTATTACTGATTTCCATGTTGCATTCACGTCTATGCTTGTTTAGCTTAGGAGATTTTTGTAGCCTAGCATATGCGCTGATTCGCTACGATTTCCGTAGTTTCCAATGATATTTGATGTCTATTTTAACCTCATTCCTTTTTTCTCCATATATGATCAATCATGCATGATTTTTCTATTATCCCCTCGTGTTACGAGCTTAGGGTGTTCCTTCAGTCTTGTTTTAAGGGGGTGGCCTATTTTCCATTATACTTAACATCATCCGAAATGTCGTGAAATTGGCAATAGAGATCCTTACAAGAGTCCGAAAATGATAATCCGAACACTAATAACGTAAATTATTACGATACACCAAAAAATAGACAGAGTTATCTGTTTTCTTTATATTAGTACTAATGTCATACCTATAGCCAAATATGTTTTTAATAAGTCTTTTCTACTGACTTATATTTGAAAAATTTCCAATAAATTTAAAACATTGCAATAATTTAATATACATCTGTGAGTCACTGCGAGCACACCCGTCATAGCATATATGTAGATTGTTTGACAATTCTGAGATGTAACATTTGCAATGACAAGAAGGCAGACAAATGACAACACAATGCATAAATCTCTCGTAACTGACATATTTTTCAAAACTGTACTTCGTCAAATCACATCAGCTAATGTATATGTGAGTGTGTCGGTTTGTATGTGTGTCGGTGAGTGTGTGTGTGTGTGTGTTGTTGTTGTTGTTGTTGTGTTTCTGTGTAACTGTAGCCGCCGTGTAATCTTTGTTATTTATTCAATAACTACATTCTCGTCTACGATGTCTGAGATACTGCGCAAATCTTCTCTGAAGGAGGTGTTTATATAACGACATGTAATATGATTTATTTCTATACTCAGCTATGAGTTCACATGTCGGTTGGGAAGCGACCTCAGGTTAACCATCCATCCGGATTGTCTGGCCTGATACTGAATGCAAATTCTATTCTGTTACGATCTGGTTAAGGACACGAAGTACATATCTTCTCCTTGACATGCTAACTTACATCGATGAAGTATTATATGCAAAAATATTTTGGGCATCTTTAGTGACCAATATAACATTTTTAGTACATATAATTACTCTACAATTTGTAAAGCAATCTTATATCTGTTCTTGAATTAAGTTTAAGCAAATAATCAATAATAGGAAATTACCTATTTTTTTGTTCACAAATATGTAATCCCAAATGTTTTATTTCTGAAACTACTGTATTTTACTTTAACAATCAACAGAAAATATCTTTCGTAGAGATATTTTAATCCACTAATCATCCTACGCATGAGAAAACCAATCTGATTAATAGAACTTTGATAAGAACTGCCGTCCTAAATTTTATCGATAAAAACTACATGAATAGCAAATAATGAAATTCCCTTATGGATTCTCAAATATAAGATACTGCGGTCTTGAAGTCAACAGATTCTAACCAATTTATGAAATTGGAACTGAATTTCTTAGTGCAAAGTAATATTGGCACATATTGTGAATTTAACACTTTTCCCTTTTATAATAGTTTTATATTTTCATAATTGTGTCGGGACTGTAATTAAAGCGACTCAGAATGAGAAACTTGAAAATGTAATTTGCATTCCAGTCGAATTTCGGTACATTTAATTCGCAAAAATACCCATGAAAAAGTAGGAATTTATGAATTCACAACAGTTATTGATTAAATAATAGTGATGACTTATTTCCTCAGTCTTGGATGTCATCTAGCTTAGGCGAAGGACAATTCTGAATGCAAAAACCCTATGTAGTCCTGCTGAAGTAGATACTATGCAGCAAATGAAAGTATTGTGGAATTTAAGACTTTATGATCCCAATTTTGGTTGACCTTGATTGATTCAATATTCTGCTTTGGAGCTCAGATCGGCCATTTAATTTAAGAATAGCTTCCAATCATTGAAGACATTCATTAGTTACACTGTATGATTAACCTGCTTCATTTGAACATTTTCTATAAAAAGGCAAAAGACAATACTCAAGAGATTAAATGGAGACTCGGTTCTTTCAAACTACACTAGCTTGTAAAATCTGAATAAACGAAAAAAACTTCTACAAATACTTTTTTTCGGTTTCTGATTTCAGATTGACTTTTAACCTGACATTGATGATGCGACAAATTAATTATGTGTTTTTTCAATGCCTGAAATCGGAAAAATGTCATGTGCAAATTTATCAAGATTTTGAATGGGAAAGTTCGGCATCCTATTTCAATGGTCGGCCATCAACTGATTCCGTTCAATTCGTATTGGATCTTTTTGTTGTGATGAATCATCGATAAGAATGGATGGCGGGAACAGCAGTGAATTCAATGTGATGACGTCATTAACTGAAACCGTCATTGCTCTATCGCTGCATGGCATGACCGATCATATGATGTTTGATTTATTAGTGTTGTCATTTTCTTTTCAAGCTTTGCGTTCAGTCTTCATCACCTGTTGCTGCTTCTGGTAGTTTCATGAAAGCCATTTTGAAAGCCGAGCATAACATGTAATCGAGATTCATTTCATGTCTAATTATTCTTCTGCCTCATAAGTTTGATTTTGAAAACATATTTGCCAAAGAATACATTGGTTGTCAGCAAATTTGTATCTTAACTTGATCAATATTGTTTCTTCTCCTCTCGTCCATTATATATTTCTCTGTTAATTTTTATCATTATTTTACTTGTCTTCATCTTCCGTCTTACTGTCCTTCACCTACTACCTATTTAGTTTTCTTTATTCTCAAGAAATTATATACTTTTTATTATTATTTCTTCCTTTGTCTCCCTTATACGTCCATATGAGGTATTGGAATGATTTTAATTATCTATACTATTTGCATTTTTTGGACTTTTGTACCAATCTTTGTTGCCATATTCATGAGGTTTCGACTGTTGTACGCTGAGATCTTCTTCAGATGCTTGGATGTTTGAACTGAGCCCTTTATGTTATTCACAGCCAAGAACAATTTATTCAGATGAACGAAATAAATGGTTCAGTTAGAAATTTCAATCACCCGACGAAGGTCGGGGGGTACAACGGCCAAAACGTCGTGAATATTGCAGCAAAGTTCAAAACAACAATCCGAATAATGTAAATAGTACAAATAATCTCAATTATTTCTTTGCCCCGTTTTTTGATCATCTGCTTTATTTTCTTTCTTTTTTTTTGTTTTCCTTAACGTTAGATTATTTTTACTATTTCTTTGTTTTTATTAAAACAAACAACATCTCATTTTTTTGGAAAAAAGCTTTAATAATAATTCTTTTTATATATAGAAGTCTCATGTTATTTTTGATTAATTACAGATGATGCTAAAATAAACTTTCCACTTTGTGTTTACCATAGAAGTCAGGTGCATAAGAGAATTTCACATGACGATACCCTCTTAACAATCTGTAGCAGATCCATGTTTTTATTGTCAGTAACTGCACCCAAAATGTACCAGGCAGTCAACCCAGCCATTCCTCTGATGTGCACACACTGGATAAAATGGATAAAAAAGCAGAGATATAAGCACTTAACGAGATCGGAGAAAGTGAGTAGCCCTTGAAATTTTAGAAGAACGTAAAATTCACGTTCGAAGAGAATCCTGACGCCACACATTCACTTGCTGACATTCATTGACAACAGATTTGAAAAATTTTACAATGTTCCAATTTTAGACAATAGAACAAAGTAAAGATATGGTCAGCTTCAGATCTTACACTATAATATCTATGGGATTTCTAAGATGAGCTATTGTAACTCTTTTGGTCAACTCACTGGATTACCTCAACCCAGTTCTTATCCATTTGTAATATTTTCACTCCAATCAAGAGTTTTCTATTTTTATGTTTGCTTTCTTTTACTTCTTGTTCTTCTTGTAACTTCTACTTCTATGTTAATATTTCTCGCTAAGTATATTCTATTTTCTACATACGCTTTTATTTTTATATTCGAGCATTAATTTATTTGTCGTATAGTTTGTTAGTGATTTCTTTTAGTATTTTTCGACAATTGATCGACGGGGATTCTTATCAGTTAATATGCACCCCATTCGAATTTCTTTTGGCAGAAAAAGTAAACAAGAGAGACTGACGCAACAAAATCTTCTTATCAGTATAGCTAGTCTCATACTATTTGTGTAATTATAAAAATATAGAAGTTATTTTACTGTATGTTTCATATTCAAAAACCCGTCACTTCAATCTTATTTTCCTCATTGTGTTTAATTATCTAATGCAAATGAAGAAAATACAGATATTGCAACGTAGCAACAATGGGAATTGTGGTTAAACCTCAACGATTGTTAACCTTATAAGTGTATCACGTCACCACCACCACTACTAGCACCACCATAACCGTCACCCTGATCTTATTTTTCTTGTTGTCGTTAGCAGTCTGATACCAGAATTCTTCTAAACGTAGATTAAAAATTTCCAGTTATTTTGTCTTCCTGATACTCTTATTATCATATATCAGAATGTACTGTTTTGGTTGGCTTCTATCTAGAGAAAAACAGTTGTCTTGAACAGACGTAAATAAGTCTTTTTATCACGAAACAAAATTAAACGTGTAAAATCTTAGAATATACAATTAGATAACCACAGGCGAATGGATTTAACAGGAATGCACAAGTATGACATAATATATGTTAAAATATGAAGAAAATACAAAAGATCCTGAGAAAAACAGAGATTGCCAGAGAAAACGGTGAAAAGAAAGGTAAGAAGAGACTATTATATCTTTAATCTAAATCAATGATACTAATCTTTCATGTGTAGATTTTCTTAGCTGTTTCATTTCCAAAATTAAATTTTAGCCCTGGAGTCTACTATCAAGCACAAAGTGAATTTTATTGGCTTCAACATATTGCGTTATCTACTTAAAGTCTTCCATAGTTCTCAAACTATCTATTTTATATATTTGTCTCACTCTGCTAATATCTTTTTATATACGCTACGCATTGTTCGCATCTTTATATGTATAGCACCTGCTTCATGGCTGTTTAGTGTAGTTCTCGCAAAAACAAAAAATGTTGTGAAGTTTGACACCATTAGAAATTCATGAATCTATGCGAAATAATACACACTGTGTTCAGATGAAGGTGTGATGACGGAATTAAATCCTTATGAACATTCTTAGTTTCAGAAAAACTCATATTTTAACTGTTAAATTATAAATCTTGGTAAAAGTTGACGAACCACATGACGAAGCAGATTTTCATAGAGAACTTCGTAAGGTACGAAAATTGATTCTTACACATCAATGTTTTGTGAACAAATCAAAATATTAAATTACTATGCGTATTACTTTATATTTATAGTCATCTGTTGATGTCGGTAATAAACGCTGGATCTTTGCAAAATTCCATTAATTCATTTTGTTTATTGATTATTTGTAAGTTACTAATGTGTTTCTGTTTTCCCCCTCGGCTATAAAATTGTGTTTCTTATTAGATAAGTATGCATAGGTTTAATCTTTTATTTTAGTTCCTCTTTATTATTACAAACTCATCTAATTGTAATGTTGTGTTTGTTTAACCGATGCACGATAAATTTCGCTACGTATGAGTGAAAACACAAATATAAAAAATAATGTTGAGCTTGTCATTTTTGGATGTTTCAAATAACCTGTTTACATGATTTAGAAACTTTTTAAATGTTTAATTCAGTGTTGACTTTGAAAAGAAATCCCTATGGTATTTTGTACTAAATGTCTGAATTATTTGTACGCCTAAAAAGATTTATTTTTTGCGTATCTGCGAGTATCTTTTAACAAATTTGAATTCTTATCTGCTTCTTTTTTTTATCCTACATTTGTGATTTTGTAGTCAGATACGTTGCGATTTACATGAGAAAAAGAAGGCTAATAAACGTGACATCTGTATACAAAATGAATCAAATGTAGATCTCGAGAAAATGCCAGACAGTGATTTATACGGCCAATACTTGATAATTTATTTTGTCTAAATTGTTTATTTTTATTAAATGTGACATTTTATCAATGAGACCGAAATAAGAGAAAGCTTTGCCTATAATTACTTGTTAAACTTTCTTTATATGACAAGAATAGAAATAATTTTTGTTGTCAATATTTGAAACTTTCTGCTGTGGTGCGTTAAATACGCAAAATTATAATTGTGTTTCTTTTCACATCATAACCTCAATCCTTTAAATAAAAATAACTGATTGAATGAGATTCTTGTCATATTGATTTTTAAATCGTAGGTATCCAGTGAGAATCAAACTTGTGATTCATGTTATGTGCATTAATCAGGTTCTATTAATCAAAAACTTTAATCCTGTTGTTTTGCATTGTAAAATTATGCTGGTTTTCAGTTATGATTGTTTATTGTAAGCACTAGGATTCTATCAATGGAGCCTCCTGATCAAATCAAGGAATGGAAAATTTGTAAATAACCAAATACGAAATGAATTTTATCAATACTTTAAAAGCTAATCCCTGCTACTCTCAGTGGAAGATTGGATGTTTGTTTGGCTAAAATGAAGGAAAGTAAAATAAACATGAACAGAATTAAATAAAATGTGGTTTGAATTTTTAGAAAATGCAACTTTTGGTATCTCCAGAAACTGCAAATCGTTAAATTAAATAACTTAAGCGCATGTTCACCAAATTCACAGAGAAACTGATTAAAAACATAAGATTTAAATTTTACCATTAACTCAGAATTTAATATTCACATATATTTCATCTACAGTTGTGCGCAGATTTCTAATGGCTGCTCGTCACATACAAGATTACATTTCTGTCCCCTTCATGAAATATAAGAGTCCATTAAAAAGAAAACATTATTTCTGATTCGAATATATTTCTTCTTCCTGTGAGCGACATGAGATTATGAAACTGGTAATATGTTTAGATGCAAGGAATAGCGGGTGTACTCGGTTTCATACCTGCAGTTGAAAAATAAATATTGCAAACGTAAGAAAGAAAATTAAAACAAATGGTTAAACAGTAGAAAATGAAGGGAAAATACATCAGAACAATAATAGTTTAAAAATATAAAAGAAGTGTAAATAAACAAATAAATAATGCCATCATAATAAAAAAATAAATACATTGAAAGAAAAAGAAATGAAAGCCGGGAATGCGATAATGAGGGGAAACAGTATCTAATGGGGAAAATCAAGAAACTAATACAGCTGAGTCAACATAAATTAGAGCAAAATGTATTTAGATAACCGAAGTCGAAATGAAGATACATTATGGCTATAAAAGCAATAAGACTAAATGAGAAATATGCACACGTAGCAAAATGCGACCATTAAATTGCAGGTTGTTGAAATGATAGCTGGTAAAATGGCTTACTGTAAAGAAAATCGAGCGGGTATTGCGTTAGAATTATGGTTTAAAATTTAACGTACTTGCGTACGATATTGCAACAACTTCTGCAGGAATGTTGAGATCAGGATATCTTACCAGCATGAATGGTTAAGGAGAGGAAAATCAGTGGCATTTCTGCCTTGCTCGGGGTGAAATGATTAAAACAAAAAAAAGTATTTATAAAGAAAAACGAATAAAAAGGCAGACAATTAAACCTATTGCTATTGATGTGGAAGTTGTTGACATGAATTCTTAATGACATAATTGAATTGAAACTTGATGAAAATTATCTTCTTCCTAATGATCGGAAGTGATGTCGAAAGATTTTACGAGGTATTAATTATCAGCTTCTGACAAACTTGTTCATGGCCTGAATGGATTATCATAAGTATATTATTATGCCCATAGATCCCAATGTACATAGATATGGTTAATGTGGTAAAAACATTGTAACAGTCATACGGAACTGCGTGACAAATTAGAGAAAGGTATTAATATCGAAAGAAAAAAATTTGATTTTTCATAGTTATTCGCTATCTCTGCTGTTATTTGTGGTCATCATGATGTCATTATCTCCTATTCACAATAAAAAACATAGATATAAACTGAAAAGGAACCTGAAACCGTCTATCAATCGCCTATTAATTTTAAGTTATACGCTACGAATAAAGACCAGTTGGCCACCTTGACAATCACCGTAAGGATATTTTTCCAGCCTATCAGTATGTCAGTTGAATTCAACAAGTGTACTGTGCTGGAATTAAGGTGAGGAAGACAGGCGGATAGAGCAGGGACGGAGCTTACCGGTGTAGAATCAGTGATAAAGTGATAAAGGTAGATAGCAATGACTCTTAATGTCGGGATGAAATCACAGATACGAATGAGGTATGTTCGGTGTGTAAAGAAGCTTTGTAAATCCAAGCGAAATGTTGGAAATTTGATTTCCGACGTAAATGTTTGGTTAATTGGGGCTGTAAATTAATGTGTATGGACTGCTGAAGGAACAAAATAGACCAAGTAAACTTAGACAATATTGATTTTATTTTGCTGTGTATCAATCATAATAGGTTATTCGATACCGACATAATTTCTAGGACATATTTGTATAAATAGAATATGTATTCTTTGTAAGAAATCATTCCGTAGATCAGGTTTTATTGACGTATTTTTGTAAAGAGACTGTTTGTACTGAGTCATATGTATTGCTGGCAATATTATTTTGTTTTGTAAAAAAATGTTGCTGGTGCTTTTGCTATAAAAATCTAGATTTATACTTTTATAGTGTTTTCTCTAGAGAGTGAGGGCTATTTCACCATATCTGAGACCTCTGACAGATGCTACCATCCCGAAACAGAGTGAACCCGGGAACAAATGTCTCAAGTGGTAGTTACATGCTTCTCAAAACCTCGCGATCAGGCAGAACGACCGAATGACACGGAAGATAATGACCACAAACAGTTTCTCATCATTCTAGCATCACTTTTTGACGTTTTACCCCCTCGAATAATAATAATAATAATAATAATAATAAGAAGAAGAAGAAGAAGAATGTTGATGAAAGAGAGATAATGAAATCGAGAAACTGTTGAAAATAAAACAGAGTAAGAAAATAGTAAGAAGAGAGATTGCAGAAATGAGTAAAAGGAATGCTGTCCTGCGATATATTAACAAGGCAGTGTTATAAGTGACATCAGCATTGTTACCGAGGCAATATGAGCCATCTTGGTTTTGGAGCATAGTTTTGAGAATGAGACAGAATTAAGCGTGAGCGAAGGAAAAAAAATACACTGAAAAATATAAGGAAATAGTAAAATATAATAAGATAAATGTAAAAATTTAAAAAATGATAATGTTTTTTTAGAAAAAATAAAACTAAAACTAACCAGAGTAAGAAATAGAAAAAAGGAAACAGTAAATCGTAGAAACGAAAACTCTAAATTTACATATTTGCGAATGTATTAGTGTTATTAACATTCCAAAACGGAAGGGGAACAATGACAGAGAGGAACGAATCGGTATATTATATAGCAGTATGTTAATTATTACATAGCAGTATGTTAATTATTTTAGTATTCATCATGTTTCACTTTCATATTTATATGCTACAATAGTGCTTTTATGTCTGTGAAAACAAAAAATATGAAAAGAACACACAAGGCAGCAAATCAAATGCAATATATTAATTCTCGCTTTTGGCGGATTATTTGAATTTTATATAATCAACTTCAATCGTGAGATTTTGATATAAATTATATAAAATAATTTTTAATAGGTTTGTTTTTGTGGTTGTTTTCCTTTCTGGAGATTTCAAAATTGTTTTGTTCTTTGCAAAATATATTGCAAATAAACGGGTGAGTTCGTTTTAATTGATTTATAAAAGATAGCTGATATTTACGCTCTGGTGTTGTACGACTTCAAGGCACTATGGATGAAAAGCATACAGCATTTAGTTTTGTTATTTCTTCAAATAAAAGAATCTGGCATAACATGTTAAAATTATTATTAATTAAATTTGTCGTTATTGACACAACATTCCCTTATTTAATGATTCATTATTTATTCTCGAATCTGGCATTACTTGATAGATTAAGATTCTTAGATTTCTTTCTTACGCTGGCAACGTTGATACGTTAGAGAAAGCAAATATATATTTCACGTTAGTTAGAATAGATTTCTTTATTCTCAAAAGTTTGTGTGAGATTTCACCCAAATAGCACATGATAAAATAAAGATAATGTTGAATGTAATTGAGTATATTTTTTAATGTCTGTCATAATAATAGCATTTTATAAAAATATATCCCTATTTCTTTCGATTCTCACGAGGTCTATTCCGTTATTAACACTAATACAATTATCAAAATACCTTACTTTTAGAACGCTCGAAGAGATGACTATTTTGTTTTCTTTGAGCAAATATCAATGAACGGGAAATTGGTAAAATACTGCGTTGTGGCGCAGTGGATATCGGCTCGGAACGAGAAATCGGGGAACAGAGTTCGAATTCCGGTTGAATTCATTGCATTCACTTACGCGCAAATACCTTGGGAAAGGTATTAATCCGTTTCTTCCCTCCAGTTTTGGGTTAAATAATAGGACAGATTGGGTTCTATAGCCTTGGTCGGCAACCAGTCTACCGCAGAAAGCAATGGCAACCTACTGCGGGATAATCTTTTGCCCAGTCAGTCATGTCACTTTCGAGACATGATCGCCCAAGCGTGTATCACGCATGGCACTTAACTGACTGACTGACTCTCTGAGTTCTCCACAAACATTGCATTGCAACTGTTTCGTAAAATGTTGTTGAAAACGACCGATGTTTGATAAAATATTCAAATAACCACGTTTGCATTCGAGGGTATAAATTTTCCTCTTTTGACTATTTAAATTTTACAAAGCAATGTTACGGATTCCTCCTAATTTACAATATTCATTCGGAACGTGTGATTACAGAGTATAGGGAATATAGGAGCCATTCGTTCTATATAAAAAATATCTGCTCAAATTCATCGACTAGTTTGGTATTTTATTTTTTTTCCTAATAAATATAAAAAATGAAAGAAAACGAAAACTATTGTTTAAAAAGATTAAAATTATTTTCTCTTCTTGAAATGGAATCAACAGGCTTTGATATTTCGTGCTCAAAATGTCTGTTGCTGAAGGATGCTGTTATCATCGGCCAAGAAGTAAAACACTTGCACATAAAAGTCAGGCAACTATAGCCTGACAATATCACACATATGAATGAAGTTGCTATCAATCTATATAATTACATGCGGGGTAGAGTGAAAAGGAAGTGCCCTTTCATAAAATTACAGTATCATCACAAAGATGTACAAAACTACGCACTCTTCTACCATGTCTCCCCTCCCTCTCCCTGTCACTATCTCTCTCCACACATACACATGCACACACTCTCTCTCTCTCTCTCTCTCTCACACACACACACACACACACACACACACATATATATATATATATATATATATATATATATATATATATACATACTTACGCAGCGAAGGCGGAAAAATTGTCTAAATGATGGAAAATGAAAATAGTTTTATATGGTTTCATTGATGTCATACATTCACACAGAGACTTACACACATACTCATATACGTGCACGTACGCACACACACACAAATATAATTGTAATAATTGCCACAAGAAATCCTCAGGGGAAACTTCATGGAATCTAAATAAAAGATTATATGAACGGAAAAAGGACAGTTTATATAACAATAACTTAAATGCTTTGGATGCCAACGGAAACGAGACTGACTACAATTTTGATACAAAAGATGCTACTCTGATCAAGGGATAGAATAATTCACTGAGAAGTAAATTTCTACAGAGTGCCTTGATTGCAATAGCATCTACAGTAAATTTGCACCCTGGCTCTTACAACATTTAACAATTCCTTCTAATATCAGTGTGGGATGCCAATTAACAAAATTGATATAAATAAAATGAATGTTAGATGTAAAAGAAAATTCTAAAATTACCATCCGATAATTCTAAATTAAGATACATCATAATGAATATTTTTTTACTTTGAAATAGTTTAATTTATTATTTTAAAATGCTAAAGCAAAAATAGCTGTGTTTTGTTATCGATAACTAGGATTTTTTATGGTGTTGCAAAACTTTTGGCCAGAGCTCTATACACAGTGTTGAGCAAAGGAACTGAGTATCCCAAGTAGGTAAAAAAATGAATTTCTATTAAAGTTCGGTCAAATACTTGAACTGACACAAATTTATATCACTTCTTATTGATTCCATGTAAATATGACAACTTATGGTCCTGATGAGCTCGCCTACTTGAAAATACTTTGACGGTTACTTAAATATGCGTATATATATATATATATATATATATATATATATATATATATATATATACGCATATTTAAATAGATTGAGTCATTTATACCTATTCTGTTTATGTCTCAATAAATACGTGCATGCGTTCACGTTGGAGATGATGTGTGCGTATCATGCTTTTTTAAAAATGTTGCCTATTTTTTAGTAGATTTGTGTCACTGACAGCATATGTAAGAATTTCGTGTGTTGCATTTGTTAGCCATCGACATGGAAACTATGAACTTGAATCTCTTTATTCGTCTCTCGAACTTACCAGGTTAAGTGTTGGGTAAAGAAATGCCTAACTTTGTTCATGTAGCATTATCATATGAAGAAGAAAATGTCTAGAACCGCATGAATAATTCATTCTATGTAAAGTCTACAGTTGAGGAGATATAAAGCAGAAAGCAAAACATGTGCCTCGTTGAATTCATAAAGGTGCACTCACATTGATGTTTTTCTATAAAGACGCATAAATTTCAGGTAAAATATTTTCATAGAAGCAGAATCATGGATTGATTATCAGAAAAGTGTAATGCTAGTGATGAGACAAACCGATGATATCAACCGATTCTTTACAGGAAACATTTCAATGTACATTGTTTTATCTATTCAGTTAGACTTACTTTTTGTTGTAATTTATAAAATATTTCTCTCAAAACAATATTTTCGTTTTTGTTGTTTCTAGTGCTGAGGTGAATTTCCTCCTTAACTTTTAGTTAAGGTAGTGTGAAAAGCTAACAAATTGATTATATCGTTATTTTGTTGTTCTTAAAAGTCGTCGCGTGATTCTTTTCTTTGCTAAAGTCTCCTGTGATTTTGTAACGCCAAGACACTGGGACTGATGAAGGATTTTATTCTGTAAGACCCAAAACATTCATTTCCTTTTGATCTAAAAAAAGAGTTCTATATAGATGATAGTTTAGACACTTCTGAATGAGCCGAACGTCATGTTAAGAGTAACAAAAAGGATAGTTATGTGTAGGCAGATTATGCCTTCAAGATATAAATTAAAGAAAATTAAAAACACGGTCACACACACACACACACACACACGTATATATATATATATATATATATATATATATATATATATATATATATATTAAAATAGGATTAATTCAAGGATGTTGAATGACCATTTCGATATGAAAATCCCCACAGGGGATAACACATGACCTCAGCAACAAAAAAATCCTTTCAGAAACTGGAGAAAACTCAGTCTAATTTTCCTTTTTAAATAGATTTGCAAAGAAATTAAAAAAAAGGAAAAAAAAGAAAAAGAAAAAGAAAAAGATAAAATAAAATAAAATCAAATAAACAAAAAAAGAAAAATTTGCATCGTCTGGGTTCGCAAAAAAGGAAAGAGAATTGTAACATAAAAGGAACAGACGGCGTGTTGAATTGATATTAGGTTAAGTAAAACAGAAAAAAGGTGGGAGATAAAAGAGATAAAGAAAGGGAGGGAAAAAAGAAAAGAAAGAAAAATTTTTTATATATTACAGACGCTGGACATATTCAAAAACCTAACTTCCCAAAAAACGTTGAAGTATTAGAAAAAGGCCTTTTACTTAAAAAGGTATAATTATTTCTGAAGGGAATAAAAATATATAGGATTTAAAACAATTTTTTAAAAAATTCGGTCATTTAATTTAAACTAAATAAAGATACCGCTAGGTATAAAAAAAATCATTTACAATTATACATACATATAGATGTACACACATACACATATACACACAATTCTTTAATTATGAATACATATATACATACATACACACACACACATATATATATACACACATATACAAAACATCTACACACACAATATGTACACACACACATATATATATATATATATATACACACACACATACATACATATATATATACATTATACATATGCCCACACACATACAGATAAAAATATAAAATGTAATGAATATTATAAGAAGAGCATTTAAATAGCTAAAAAAATTTACACACATAAATACATATATACACATACATATATTCATATATACACACATATATACAAATGTACACATACACACACAAATATACGCATATACATAAAAATTATAAAAAGAAAAATTAAAAATTAAAAAATTAAAAAATTTTAAATTTAAAAATTAAAATTTAAAAACTTAAAATTTAAAATCCGCCCTATGACGGCACTTATTAATGAATTCCTTTCTAAGATTCAAAAGTAATTCCTGATGAGGATACTTCAAAATCAGAATCTACTCCAATAGACATAGACGGCACCTATCACGAAAATATTTAGGGGTACAGGCTGAGCGTATTAGTTTCCAGCTGATTATAGGGTCCTGCCCTTCGTCCTTCATTTTCCGGAATCTACGTGATAATGCCGTCTGGAATCTTTGGTTAGGGTTCGAAAACGAGTACCTGTGGTTGTAAAGTCTCTGTTTGAAAGGGCCCGCGGACATACCAATATGAGTCCGGTAATTGTCATTGTTGTTAGATGGAGAAATACGGGCTTCATAAATTACTTGGGTGGATTTACATTTGCCCTGCACCCGGCAGGTATCCAGAGAATTACAATTGCATTTATCAAGAATTCCAGATTTGACGTCGGTATTATTTAAGTTCATTAAAATATGCCTATTATGGGAATTAATAATATCATTATATATATATATATATATATATATATATATATATATATATGTCCAAGTGAATAAGTGAGTCTATTTCTCTCTGACCAGTTATCATTGTTTCTTTTCTCTTAGCTCTTCCTTTCTCTCTTGTCTTCCTACTCTCTTTATTTCCTATGAATCTCTCTTTCCTTTTTGTCTTACCCCCTTTTTTGATTTCATTTTTTGTTTTCCCTTCTTTTCTATCATCTTTACCTCGTACAATTTTCCAAAAATAAAGGGAAAGTGAGATTTTTAATCTTCTTTTTAATAAATAACGTTTGGTACCATAATTATTAACTACCTGATCAGAGATTGTTTTTTCGATGTCGAAACAAAATGTATATATATATATATATATATATATATATATGATAGCGCATATGGATATGTGCGTTTGGTAGGCTTTCTTTGTCTGTTACATGATCTGCTTTAATTATTAACTAAAGTCTACACAAATATTCGGACATTTGTTCCAGAAAGTTTCTCCGTCAGAAGAAATTTCCGTTTTGCGGTGTCACCTCTTTTATTCTGCTCTTAATGCTGGATGATTGACATAATCTTTGTCACCATAGCCAGCTGTTATCGGTATCTTCTGCTTTTCATTGACATTAGTTGATATTGTCGGAAAGTGGAATTACATTCAGTGGAAAATTCTATATGATTTCTCTCTCTTTTGCTGACCAGAGACTAATAGATGTTTTTATGACAACAGTTTTCTATTCTTAGCACGTGGGGTGCATATCGAAGCTTAATCTTTTTTTCAGCATAGGCTAAAAAATTCTAGCCTGACTGAATTGATGATTTTGAGTGATTAATTCATGCCAACTCAACGCTTACGGCAGTGCATGTACAGGCGAAGATAGCAATGATACATGAACCAGGTTTCTGTTACAGATAAAATCGTACGATACTATGTTTTTGTTGAGTATTGATTTTCCAGAAAATTTTGCGACTTTCGGCCTCGTTTAACATCAAATGATATGATGCAAATTTCAGAGTTAAATACTTTTGGATGTCAGTTTCACTGAATCAGAACGCAATTAATAAGCACATCTTTTCAAACAGTCTGCTATGCGAGACAGTATGTAAGTTTTGCATTGTAGGAAATGGTGTGTCGAAGTGTCACCTCTGGGTGAGAGACTGGAAGCGTGGCATCCACAAATGTGTATTCATGTTGGCCTGCGGTTGACTCACATTGAACAGCTCGCAAATGTACATCCGGAGGTGTACAAGTTGTCAGTGTCATCCATCATCTCTATAACAGGTTTAATGCTGAAAAATAGAGAATAAACTGGAAAAGTCAGCGCACTATTATTTTTCACTCCGTTTGTGATTATGAATTGTTTGAAGGCGTCTCTGCCGTATCTGCTGAATTAGTTTTCGTGTTATGATTGTAGAGGAACATGTCGAAATATTTAGGCGCGCATAGTCAACCAATTTTGTAAAGGCTATTTCAAAGTCGCAGCATACTTATAAGTCAAAAGTCATTGTCAGGCAAAGTCTTACCGCCGTTGCCAGCTTTACTCAAAGACAATCCTTCGTAAGTTTCCGTAAAGCTTCGGTGTGAAACGAAACAAGACATTTTGAATCGACACAAACGTAAAACTCCGACTGAAGTGAAGTGATATCGCCAATTAGAGACTTGAAGTAATGATAAGAGGAAAAACGTTTCGCAAATTTACTTACTACTTAGAGAAATTAGTTGAAACTTCAATTCCGTTACCAGCTTTATACGAAAAGGATTTGGGAAGAAGGCTATTAGTGATTGTTTTACTCAGCGAGGCGTCATATTTTGAGAATTGAACATTTACATAATATACTGAAAGTAAACGATTTGAAAAGCTCTAAGAATGATCGACGTAACGTATTTGCGTACATGAATGACAGAAAAAAGACATAGATAGAAGCTAAAAAAATCATGGGTAAATGCGGCGAAAGAAAGGCCTAAAAATGTAAAGAGCTAATATTGTCAAGAGTTTTGGAAATTGACTCATAAAAGATGTGTACTTTAGGATAAACGTTTATTTACAATCAGTCTCAGCGTCGCATATAAGAGTAAGTGTGATTTATTGAACCAGTTGCTGAGAAGAAGCTAGACTTATATACCATCAAATATAGTATATAAAATAATAGATATAATGAGCGTATAGATAGATAAAATTGATACATTGGGAGCATTTTATGGATTGATGCCTAAAAAGCTAGACTTTGAAAACTTGATCACAGACTGCGATTTGTAAATAACTGTAACTAAATGACAGTGGACATGCAATCTCGTATGATGTTGCATAAATAAACCTCTGAATGTATTTGTTTTACTGAATAATATTTAGTCAAGAGGATAAAAATAATGGCTTCAATAAAAAAGAGAAAATACCCATATTTAGAATTAATTCTAAAAACACTCCTAAGTATTTCTTATGTGTTGCATTTACAAACTTGAATCAGGTCCCCTCTCTATTAACTCTGGCATGATAGGAAAGAAATATAACACTTTCAACTATTCACCGATTGTAAGTGATTTGATTATATTTTTGCGAAGTATAATGCAAAGATATTTGAAAGTATCTAAATGTAAGCTTTTAGTCATCTTATAGTCCTTCACTATAAAACACTTGCCAGTTTGTAAACATAACATGGTTATTTTCTAAACGCAGCATATATGTGTTATAAGGTTAAAAGTATGATGCATCTAATTAGACACCCAGTCTAATTGTTTTAGTGAGATAAGCTTTCTACACATTACACCATGTCAAGGTACCCAACATTATAAAATGTATGAATCAATAAAGTATTAATCCATATTTTAAGTAGTTTTGCATTATACAAGAAGGTTGAGCAAAATTCATTGCACATCACTTACAAAAACTTGTATATTGTAAATAACAACGTTCATTTTGGCTTTTAGACATACCTAATTTTTGGGTTAGTGCAAAAAAACTTAAGCATAATTTTTTCAAGTACATATAGCTCAGTGGATAAAAGCCGTGCTTAAAGTAAACCAGTGGCCTGAACCAAAGAGTTGTGAGTTTAATACCTAATCACTGCAGAGGTGAACAAAAACTTAGAAGGTTTAGTTACTAAATAGAATTCACTGAAATATCAAGAAAAATCATGGCACTTGGACCTGGAAAAATCTACTCTATGGATGAAATATAGGATTCGGTTCGAAATTCCAAGCACCTGAAGAATGCCGGAGTATACAGGGGCAGGAACGTCATGAAAACCAAGATGAGGACAACAGTCCAAACAAGGTAAATAGATGAAATAATTACTAAGTTTCTCTTACGTAAAATTATTGTTTATTCAACTCCACACTTTTTCAGTTACAGTAGTCGTGTAGGTGTATGTCTCTCTAGGGTTTTTTCGAGCGTGAATTTTAAATTATCTCTAGGATTGATGCTTCATAACTACTTCTCATCTAGCCAAGGTGTGCATATCCCAGGTTCAGCTACGTCAACCATATTTTTACATTTGGAAGGCAGTACTTGTTAGCTAGGGAATATGCGAATCTACACCTGGTGCTTAGAGCACAGTGTGAGATCGATAACAAAAAGACAATTGACTGATACAATGATAAGAATTTGTGAAAAGGTGTGATGACTCGCGTTCTGAAAGAAAAAGCATAAAGAAGATTAATGATTTCTCCTAACATCACATGGGTATTTTCGACGATTTTCGAATTATTATATAGTATGAATTTCATTAATTAATTTTTAACTATACTAATTTATTTTAGGTATTTCATTTTCTCACAGAAATGAAACTAATTTTAAAAAATGTAATTAAAATAAAATGCTATAACCATAACAGTCGTCTTACTATGTAAAAATAAATGTTTGACGGTTTAAATAGAATATTTTATTTTTAGAAATATTAAATTTTTGCATTCAAAAGGCTGATATATTGTAAAACAAACCAAAATTACTATTCTGAATAAAATATATGTGTGATAACAAACGTGAAATAATCAGCGACCGTACTTGAAGCGCACATTTTTCTTTTATTTTATTCTTCAAGTACAAGAATAAAAAAGACCATTGCAGAAAAACTATGGAAGTGTTGTTGTGACAACTCCACGGATAAAAGCTAAATAAAGTTATCACCGTGTTTGACACGAATGAATTGCAGACAAAAAAGATCAACGAATAGCGAATAAATTCCATAAACAGACAACTTACGGACAATGTCCGTCAGTGCACAACATTCTCTCATCACTGGAACAAATTAGACAGTAGCGGTGTCTTATACAATTACCTCCTTGACATATTTTACTATTTTTCGATTTTTTTAAATTTAATTATTATTATTAAATGAAATCTATTGTGTTCCATCAGATATGCTTTTCTTCTTTCGATGTCGTTGTTCACATTCTTCAACAAAATAATTCATGAAATATTACATAAACTGAATTTATTTAATGTAATTACTAGCCTAATAATACACAGTATTATGAGAAATGTACTTAAAAACGTAAACTTGGCTAAAATCTTGTTAAAACGTTTATGAATTATTCGAATTTATTCATTTTAAAATTTTAGTTTCGCTATTTTCGTGTAATGTATGGAAATTTATAGCTTTTAAGTAATATATTTAGAATTACTATGACATGGATATGTCATTTTAAAAGACGAAATTATTTTTCACAATAATTTTTAAAACTATACTATGATTATTAACTGATGAATTTTACTGCAGATTACGATACTTTATCTGCCTATAAATAGAGTACCTGTTCTATTTTATTTTAGCACACTGTAGTGACAATGATGTCTTCTGAATGATCCTAATTTTTTCTCAAATTTCTGGATTTTATTTGTACTTTTGACTTTTTCAGATCATTCAAGCAATCCAACAAAAATGGGCAATGAGTAACCAAAGTTTCTTGCAAGACTCTAGCTATTTGTTAATCTTGGAAATTATGTTATCATTTTTGATATCCTAAACTAACCACCGTCATTTACTGAATTATTGAAGAAATGTTTTAAAGCCAAAAACGCATTAGCACAAAAATGTATTTGAGGAGAAGCATTTTGATATCAGTTACTTCAACAAGAAACACGGACAATAAATAAAAGGGCGATATTCATAGTTTGTATTTTAAAATTCAACTGCATGGAACAATACTAATTTATTTTTTGTCAAATACTGTTATAGTAAAATTCGTAGTGGTTTATTTAAATATCCTGCAATGCAGGCGAATATCGTTGAAAATAGCATGAGTGAATGCGATACTTGCAAAAATAAAGTAATAAAGTATACTGGGTTAAAGAAGCTGGGCTTTCAACTACATGTTATACACCGTGGTGAAAATAGTAGATGAACTACTATTCTTAGAAAGTATGGTCTCCTCTGAAGCGCGCCAAAATCCAACTCAGCTTGAAGATTGAGAAAGGCGGTGGCCATGTTGAAAATATCTACATTCGACGTTATAAATATATATGAAACAATTGTCTGTAACTACAAGTTGTGTACAACTGAAATTTGTTACTATCACGTCAAAGAGCAATATATAATTGAGTCCGACAAATTGGATCTACTTAATAATAAAAAGTGTACACGCGAAAGGACAAATATACCCTCATGGAAAAATAAAAAATGTCACAAAAGATATGATAGTAAGGTTAGCACAAAACAACACATAAAAATTAGTTAGTCAACTAAGAAAGTTGTATTTAACTTTGCCATAGTCATACTCAAAAACGTTAAAAATAGAGACAATGTCAGTTTAAACATCCAGAAATGGGGGTCTTTCAGTTGTTAAGACCTTCCGTAACGATAATATCGTACTTCGATATTTATTGTCACAAAAATATATGTACTTGTTAAGATCATTTTTCGTTAACTGATGCGTTGTGAACAGTTAATGTCGTTTTTTTTTCTTTATGCCAATAAAGAAAAGAAAAACAAATTCACGTTTTATTTATTGCTGTACCATTGCTGAAATTTATCATAGCGACTTTTTTTCACGTGGAAAACATTAAATACGTTTTATATTGTTACCAGCATTGTGCTACGTGATATATTAAAAGTTCATATTTCTTTGTATTTTTTAGATGCAGCTATGTTTTACAGTTAATGGATGATAATATACATGTCGAGTAAATAATATCACATTCTAGGTTTACAAGTTGGCAGAAAAGAAAACGAATGACGAACGCTTGTTCTTAAAGAGACTTTTTTATACTATGACATACACAGACCTATGAATATATATAAGTGTCCACGCGTAGAGAAATAGATATCACATCTATCTACTGCAAAATATAAAGAGAAACAAAAGGAAAGGTCATACATATACTTAATGATCTAATCTGGCACAAAGAAAATAACTTTTTGGTTACTGCCTACGAACTTGAAAATGACGAGACTTAAGCCACTGTATGAAGTGACGTCACGAAGCGTCTGTTATGTGACTCACGTAACTCACCTCCACCAAAGGGAAATAACCGCATTCTGCATCTCAGCAACGGTAATCGAAATAGCAGTAATAGTTGCATTAGAAGGAATAGCGCTGACACTAGCGCTATTGGCATGAATGAAATCGTTTGAAAGTTAACTAAAAAATGGTATTGTCTGATACATTCTTCTTTGTAAGCACGTATTGTCTCACTTTTGATGAATTGATTTCCTCTCGATATAATCTTATTCTCAAACTCGTGACGACTAAATATCATCATACCAACCTCAATAATAATTTGAAGAATGATAAATAGGCTGCTAAAATGTAAAAAAATCAAGCATTATTCTGCAAACATATATCTGCCCTATCCACTTGCTTTTATCAGATATCGACAGGCAGAATTGTTTCTACAAAAAATGTTTTTTTCATAAAAGTTTCACCCGCAAGCAAGGCGATAAAGCCACTGATGCGCATGGGGGGTTAAAAAAGAGAAAAAGATTAGATAGAAAGAGAGTAAAGACGAACCAGTTAAAAGGGGAAGAGTTATAGCAAGAAAAGGAAGGGAATACAGGTGTGGTGTCAGTTGCAAAGGTAGAGAGAAAGAAAAATATATACAGGGTGATTGGTATTGACATTGCTTTTAAATGTAGCCGTCAGGAAAGCAAGATTATGGAAGAGAGTTCCACAGGTGGAAAGTGCGAGCAAAAAAACTATTGGAGTAGAAAGGTCTGCTGAATTTAGTTGTTTTATCTGTAAATGGGTGGGACTCAGTTGCCAGTCTGGATGCACGAGTAAACTAATGTGGTAGGAGCACGAGTGACTTAAGTCCGTCGGAGCAGAAGCCATGGAATTATTTATAGAACAGACAGAGGGAAGCCACATCCCGTCGGCGAGAAATTGGCAGGGGTCGAACCGCCAAGTCGATACATATCAAATTACTGATTCTCTTTTGGAGCCTTCGAGAACACTGAGATGAACTGCAGGGGCGCCTGACCATATATAACAGCAGTAATTCATGCACGGACCTATGGTTGATTTGTATAAGTGCATGATGGATTCAGGCGGAAAAACATCCTGGCACGATACAGTGATCCAACCTTCCTAGCAGTAGATTTAGCTATTGACTCAATGTAATGGTTCTACTTGAGATCGGAAGATAGGGTAAAGCCGAGGAGGTGCAATGTATTGCCCTCAGAAAGACCAGCTTGGTCCATGCTTATGGGAGGCAAGAGAGGTTGCCTGTGATGATTGACACACAGCAGCTTCGTCTTAGACGCATTAAAATTTACAAGTCACTTCTTACTTCATTGCACCACTGAGTGTAAATTCCTTTCAAGATCAGCAGCGAGGATATGTTTGTCAGCCTCGCTGAATTTCTCGCACTTAATCACATCTGGGAGATCATTTATAAAAACAAGATTGCGTCGAGCCTAGTATTGAGCCCTGAGGGACACCAGCGTTGGTACAGTAGGATGTGGAAACATGCCCATTCAGATCGACCTTCATTAAGCGGTTAGATAAGAAATATTGAATTAGATCAAGAAAGCGTCCGGTGATACTATAAACTCGTAGCTTGCGTAGAAGGCCAGCGTGCCAACTTTATCAAAAGCCTTGGAGATGTCCAGGGCAACAGCACGAGCCTCTCTGAACTTATCAAGAGCCTGGTATATATACCTAGTGATGGTCGTTAGCATATCGGCTGTGGACCTGGCGAAGCGGAAGTTGTACTGCCTGTCTGAGAATAGTTTATGGGCAGTAAGATTTTGGACTATTTCAGCATTAATAATGGCCTGGAGCACTTTCCCGAAAATTGGTAGTAGGCTGATAGAGCGATAGTTGATGTGTCCGAGGGTTCCCCCGAGTTCTTAATTACAGGGACCACAGAAGAGGACTTCCAGCATGCTGGAAAACAGGAAGCAGAAAGGCAGTAATTGTAGAGTTTAGAGAGGCCAGAGGAGAGTTCAGGGGGTACCTTTCTTAATGACAATGACCGGGATTCCATCACCCGCACTTATGGGGGTCAAGTTTTGATACCAGTGACGTGGTAGTGTACATCTCATTCAGTTTAGCCTCAGTTCTTATAGGAAAGTCGGGTGTGGGTATCCCAGATAAGTCAAATGTGGAGTTGGATGAGCATCTGCGAGCAAACCACTCGGACTTGTCCACTGATGCTTTGAGGACCCTAAATTCATTGATTAAGGGTTTAGGATTTGCTGTTATTCAGCGCACGTTTGCAAAGCTGCCAATTGTCCTTGGAGACGAACTTGCGGTCAGCTATGCGTTGTCTCATTCTCTCAGCAAACAACCGCTTGGCGTCATTCACCATCCACTTGCACTCATTACGAGCAGAGGTAAATAGGCGCCTACTGTGGTCAGATGCATGTTCTTCGAATGGACTAGCTTTTAAGCCTTCAGTTTTTTACCTTCAGTGTCTTATGTACGTAAAATGTATAAAAATTTAGAAATAATACAATTATTTTATGTTTATTCGACACCTAAATTCGGATTATCTACCTTCGTGTCAGCAACCGATTTCCGTTGTTTTTCTTTACATTTATTTTTCGTACAATATTTGTTTTCTTTTAGAATAAGCATTCTTTAAGATTCTTTCACATAAATTCATTCTTAAAATAAATTACGCAACCCGAACTATGTAATATTTCGAATACATCACATTACGTGTACTAGAAAAACACATACACACACACGCACAAAAACAAAAAAAAACAAAAACAAAAAAAGAACGAACAGCCATATGGGTCACGTACCCTGTCCCGCTTAAGTCTTAATTACGGTTTAATGAGACTATATCAATTGTAATTGCGACAAAAAGCAAAATTAAAGTTACACCTTCATTAATTTCACTCTGTTCGATATTTCTATTTAGCTATTTACGAAAATTCAAAGTAAAATTACAAGCTTCTTCTGTCTACTGGTAACGAAATGCTAATCTTTGGTTTTGCAGACGTTCTTGTCTTGTGCTAGTTTAGAATAGTTGAAAAATTTTGTTTCGCCCATGTTTTCAATGTTTTGTATTAAAATTTTCTTTCAGAATATTTTCAACAGTTTCTAAAAGAAATAGGTTAATGTATAATTTAAAATGAAATATTGAGTTTTTAATGTAAAATATTATATAGCATTCTATTTCCATAGTTCTTTTATAGTTCTTTTAAACTGAAGATTGATCACCGAAGTTTTAAAAACAAAATTAAAAAAATGAATTGTTTTTGAAATATTTACGAAAATTCAAAAAAAGATTTCAAGCTTTTTCTGTCTACTGGAAACAAAATGCTAATCTGAGGAATCGGCATTATCTTCCTCTACATGACTAGTCATTTTAACTTATACTAAATAAGTACTTAATATTTATATTCTTCCATCCACTACCCCGTTCTTACCCGTTCATTTTTAAGTTTTACACGGGATGTTAGCAACCCTGTAGGACGAAAATTAATCCTACAAAGGGCGGAGTCAACGGCCAGCTAACTAGAGGTAATGTTTCAATAAATCGCCGTGGAGTGGGCAATGGGATATCACTCCGCTATCTATCCTGCGCACTATCAAAGCTTTTCAATATATATATATATATGAAACCCAACGGCGTGAAGGGGGTTCATTACAAAGGTAGTAACTACTCGCCCGGTAAGGATCGACTTGGGTAACAGGTGTCACCTGACCATAATCTAGTGACTGTTAGCACCAACGGCGTAAAGGGGAAACATTTTTCCAAAATTTGTCCCTCACCCGAGAAGGAATGACATGAGCAACAGGTGTCTCTGGATCGTTACCTAGTGACGGTACGCAACAAAGAAAGAATTACCTTGGGGACATGGAACGTCAGGACGATCCACAACTGTGATCAACTTCGAGAATGTTAAGCAGGGGAGAAACAGACTGAACATCAATAATCTCGGAATATGCGAAATGATGCCCTAACGATGGAGACTTCAGCATCGACAGCCACAGGATAATATACGCAGGAGAAAAAAACGACAAAGACAAAGTCAGTCAGTCAGTTAATTGCCATACGTGATACACGCTTGGGCGATCATGTCTCACAAGAGACATGACTGACTGGGCAGAAGATTATCCCGCAGTAGGTTGCCATTGCTTTCTGCCGTAGACTGGTTGCCGACCAAGGATATAGAACCCAATCTGTTCTGCTATTTAACCCATAACTGGAAGAAAGAGACAGATTAATACCTTTCCCAAGGGTATTTGCGCGTAAGAAATACGTTCTAAGTTACTGCCAGCTTTGCAAGAAAATAAGGAGCAAATTCAAACAGGCTAAAGAGGAATGACTCAACAACAAATTTGCAGAAGTGGAGAGATTGAGCAGGACTAATAAAGCAGACATGCATAAAGAAATAAGGGAACTGACACGACAAAATCCTGCTTCTTAACAAGATGCATAAAATCCAAGGATGGAACGATCATATTGGAGACATTGGAAATACCTAGTGATGGGAAGAATATATAAAATATCTTTTCTAAGACAAGAGAGAGCAACCGATAATACACAAAGATGATGACGAAACGGAAATGTTAAACTCCGAAGTGGAAGCTGCAATGGCCAAACTGAATAGAAACAAAGCAGCTGGACAAGACGGTATTTTAATATAGCTGCTGATAGCCCTGAAAGAATTCAGCATAGAGAAAATTACAGAAAATTACAGAAATAATAAATGAAATTTATAATACTGGTGTAATACCAGGCGACCTAAGCAAGTCAATTTTCAAGGCATTGCCTAAGAAGTTAGATGCAAACGAGTGCGAACTCCACCGAACAGTCAGTTTAATGAGCTACATTACAAAACTGATTTTCCAAATCCTGATGAATAGAGCAAGAAGCAGTATCAGACCAGAGATAAGAGAAGAACAGTGCGGGTTCGACAAAGACACTGGAACAAGGAACGCCATGTTTATGATTAAGATGCTTTTCTGAAAGGGCAATACAAATGAAGAAAAACTTGTTACTATGTTTTTCGATTATGCAAAAGCGTTCGATAAATACGCAAATGAATTACTGAAGATGCTCTGCAGTCTCGACATATTTGGGAAAGACATAAGATTAATCAAAAATATCTACTGGCAGCAAACTGTCTGCATACGGACAGGTAACGAATTAAGCAGATATACAAAGATAGAAAGGGCGTAAGACGAAGAAGTGTCTTTTCATCGGGTTTATTCAACTTATACAGCGAGACTAATCAGGGTTTGTCATCGGTGGCCACTATTTGAACAACATAAAGTACACAGATTATACAGTGCTGATAGCAGACATGGAAACGAAATTATAAGACCTCCTACAGATGGTAGCTGAAGAGAGTGACAAAAAAGGACTGCAAATAAACTGCAAGAAAACTGAATTCATGGTCATCAGCAAACAGAGGAGCCCAAAATGCCAAATATAGGTGGGGGATATTAAAATTAATCAATACAAAAATTTAGATACCTGGGAAGTGTTCTAACTGAAGACGGAACGTGCGACACAGAGATACGATTGGAATGGCAAAGGAGACGTTCCAGAAGCTGAGTAGAGTATTAAGAGACACAAAAAATTTGCTAGAAACAAAGAGGAGAGTATTGGATTGCTATGTTATGTCAGTTTTTCAATATGGCAGTGAATGCTGGACAATATCATCAAAGATGAAAGAAAAGCTTGAGGTAACTGAAATGTGATTCTACAGAAGGATGCTTCAGATATCATCGATCGAGCATGTGAGCAATGATGAGGTTTTGGAAAGGACCGAAACGAAAAGTAAATTAATACTGAGCATCAGGAAGAGACAACTAAAGTTCCTGGTACATGCAATAAGGAAGGAGGTCTTGGAGAACCTGATACTAACTGTCCAGATAGAGGGAAGGAGAAACAGGGTAAAAACAACGAGTAACTTACGTGACTGTCCTCAGTAGGTGGATGACAGAAAGGGGGTTGCGTGGTGTGACAGGAAAAACCGTGTCAAGAGCTACCAAGGATAGGGAGCCGTGGAAGCCATGATCGCCTACGTCGTGAATTGGACAAGGCACATAGAAGAAAAAAAAACAGTAGTTGCTATCTCTTATTTCAGGTTGTTTATGGTTGACCGAGATCGAAAAACGGACAGACACACTTTATTTATTCTACATTTAAAATTTTGTTGTTTTGCTCGTTATACGTTTTCTCGCTATTCTCTCCTTCTCAATTTTTGTCTCTTTCTTCTTTTATTCTCTCTTTTATTCGTTATTCTCTTCTTTTTCTCTGTATTCCTTCCGCTTTAAATTATTTTATTTTCTTCATTCTTATATTTGTTTTTCTATCAAACATCTGGCAATTTTGAATTACTTTGCTATCAACTGTGCGTCGTCTGTTTTCATTCGTTTGCTACTTTTATCGTTTATTTCTCAAATATTTATTACTTTTCCATTAATAAACGCTGTCACTATTCTTTATATATATATATATATATATATATATATATATATGATCATCTTTGTTTGCATCATGTTTATTTCACCTCTTTTTTCTATTTTCATTATTTTCATCTGTTTTCTTTTCTATCATTATATGACTATATGTCTGTTACTTTTGTACACGTTCTCTATCTTTAATCTAATTATTATTTATTTATTACTTTCCTGCATTTATTTACAAATCATTTCATAAATGTCCTATATTTCACTAGTTCCACTCGATTCTCTTCAATTAAGTTCTCGTCCATAGCGAACTCAACTTGTTTTTGCTGCTCTCCATTCGTTTTATGATTTGATAAAAATGATATTTCATTTGTTGATTTTAATTTCATTATTCAATTAATTTTTTCTTCGTTATTTCATATGTTCATGTGTTTAGGCAATTTTTTTATTAACTAACTCATTTTAAGAAGCACATTAATTGCGAGTTGAACTTATTACATTATAAACACAACTTTGTGTAATTTATTTCTATTTTTCTGGGAATATTTACTTTTAATTTCTCTAAAAACTGATATATTAAAGAAAACCTTTTCAAAGGAAACTAATAACTAATTATACCTTGTAGAAAATCAGTGTCAAAAATATCTTTGCCTATATTTCACTGAAATTTTCCATGTACATAATGAAATTATATACAATCAATAATCATTTGGAGAAAGATATCTCAAACAGCTGAATGTTTTCGTTTATTTCACTTCCTGTCCACTGTTAGAGAAAGCGAATCTATTGTAACATCATTTTGATTCCAAGTTGATATCGTGGAAAATGAAAATATAAATTTGCATAAAATTACATATTTATTCAATAGAAACCATTATTTAATAAATAGTCTGCAATCAAAATGTATTTCTACTTTGTTACATACATTGTTAGTACACTTAAAATGGACTTTAAATTTAGAAACATTACATTCTTACAACTGCGTAAGTGTGGAGATCACCAAAATATAGTTAATGTCTACTCATGTGTTCAAGAATTTTTTTAACAATAACATAAGCACCATCATCATCTCTATTATCATCATCAGTCACATAACTCGCTGCGCGAAAGAGCATCGGTTTAGCCTCTCTAGATATTTCCGTTGCGTGACAATGTCTCAGTTTCTGCGAATGACCCTCCATTTCACTCAATGATGATGTGAGTCAATTTTTAACCAGTCTTTAGCCTAAGTTCAAACATATGATATATGCATACAATTTCACATTTTTTCTTTGACAGTCGATATGACGTCTTCCAAGGATCTTGAGTTTTGTCTAGTGATGTATCTCACTGTGTCATTTGTCATGTACTTTTCATAGCAGATGAATATGAAGGTTCTGCAGGTTCTCATATTTTAATGCTTGCATTCTCTGCTATAAAAAAAGATTTACAGGAGTACAGTTATATAGAGAAGGCCACTTCATACAACAGTCTGATCTTTGAGTTTATGTTGTTCTAGATGTTTTCTGCTTGATTATAATATGTTGCAAAATGATAAATAAAACCATATCATGTGATATCAGTTCTTGTTTGTTCCTGTTGTATCAGTGAGTTATAAATTGAGCTCAGGACCACTAGATAAAAGTAAGAAACGTATGACCAACCGATAATGTATATCAGCCTATCAATAGACATCTGATATATATATATATATATATATATATATATATATATATATATAGGTACACTCATGTTACAGACAAAATGCAAAAAATATGTATTTACATAATTTGTTGTGTGCTTGAGTTGGGTGTGTATATGTCTGTGTGTATGCATGTGTGTATTTGACGAGAGAGGCCGGGTGAGATTGAAACTTTGTCTCTATAATAACATCTGTATCAACCAAGATGAGAACACTACTTCGAAATAATACCAAGATATTGAAAATTACCCATCATAGAACTAAATATTAAAATTGAGAGCATATCAGTATATTCATTCTATACAAGAATGGCGAAGCCCGGACCGTTACCTTGGATATCTCCAAAGCGTTCTACAGTGTCTGGCATGCTGGCCTTCTACGCAGAGTGCGGAGCTATGGTATAACTGGACATTTGTTTGACCTAATCCAGTCATTCCGTTCTAACCGCACATTGAATGTGGCATTAAACGGACATGCCTCACAAAACTACCATACAAACGCGAGAGTCTCTCTAGGCACTATCCTTGGTCCTACGCTGTTTCTGATCTACATTAATGATCGCCCCGATGCCATAAGATCTCAAGTAGGTATCTACACCGATGATACCACAATTTAATCTCGCCTCGATCAAAAATCTGGTGTGGGCAACAAAGCGAACCTCGATGCCGAGCTTGAAAAGGACCTCCAATCCATAATGGACTGGGGTAAAAAATGGCTCGTAAATTTTAATGCTTCCAAAACGAAGCTGCTATCAATTAACGATCACAGATAATCGCACCTACCTCCCATTAGCATGGAACAGGCTTGCCTCCCAGAGAGTAAAACACTACGTCCACTTGGTCTTACACTCTCAGCGGACCTCAAGTGGAATGAATATATCGAATCCGTTCCTAGATCCGCTGCTATGAAAGTCGGTTCTCTGTGCAGGACCCGGAAGTTTTTCCCATCAGAATCTATCCTGCACATATATAAATCTACCATCCGGCCGTGTACTGAATACTGCTACCACATCTGGTCGGGTGCCCCTGCTACTCTCCTCGGGGTTCTTGACGAAATACAACTAAGAATCTGTAATGTGATCGATACCGACTTGGCTGACCGGCTGCAGTCATTCTCTCACAGGCGTGACGTGGCTTCCCTGTGTCTTTTCTATAAATACTTTCACGGCTTCTGCTCCGATGAACTTAGATCACTGGTGCCTCTTAGGTACGAATTTGCACGAGATACTAGATTAGCAACTAGGTCTCACCCTTTTACAATGAAACAGATAAGATGTAACCGCAATTTCTACTCCAACAGCTTCTTTTCTTGCACTTCCCGCCTGTAGAATTCCCTTCCACATACTTGTTTCCCGACAGCTACCATCTCTAGGAGTTTAAATCTAAGGTCAATAGACACCTCCTAACACACTAACTCGCATCCATTCTCTCAAACACTCTTCCCATCTACCCAACCCTCATCCTCGGTATCCTTACTCGTCTATCACCCTCCTCCGGATATTTCCTATATCTAACCACTCTTTCTCTCTTTCTCATTACTTTCCCCTATGTACCCGCCTATGCAATAGTGGCAGTGAAATGCCTTGCTTGGCGTGAAATGATTAATATATATATATATATATATATATATATATATATATATATATATAGAGAGAGAGAGAGAGAGAGAGAGAGGAGCCAGATCGAGTGTTGACCGAAAATGCCCTCCTAGTCTGGAGGCAGATTTCTGCTTTAATGTTGGTGTTAGCGGGTTCCCGCACATGTGAACCTGTCGGTATATTGCTCTATATTTTCTATTTTACATTGAACACTGGGTTCGATAACGCGTGTCTCTTTCAAAATACGCATCGTTCATTCAGTAATGAATTAGAATATTCATATTTTGTTTGTCCTTGTTATTGATGGATAAAAGCTGATTGTAAAAGTGATTTTTAAAAACGTTCATAGTGTTTCCGATATCAATTTTACAATCCTTAGGATTCTCCACGGACGAAATCAAACACATATATAACAACAATTTTGTTAAGCATTTATTAGGTATCGGGCATTGGTTCAGGTTTCTACAATTACAAAAGTTATTATTATGGGGCAAACTGACATGAGTGTTATAGTTATTTATGTTGTATGATTTCAATATTTTATTGTTATGTAATTTAATCGTTTTTTCTAAATTGTTGGAGCAAATATAACTGAGTTTTATTGTATTCATATTGAAAATTTTGCTTAAACAGTTATTTTTGTGGAAATATTTATCTATGAGGTTAAGAAATTTATGTCCCCGTTTAAAATATTTAACTGATTAAATGGAGGGTTACACCATATGGTTTTCCTGTTTCATTTTGCCTTTTTGAGCTACAAATTTTTTCCCCAAATTTCATCTCGGAAGATTGATAACCGCTGTCTCTAAGAATTGTATCATAAATTGTTCTGTGCTTATCGATTATTTCATTATTTGAGGAGTGTATGCTTATGTGACGCTCAACAGATGATGGAATATGTTTGATAACGGATGGTGGGTGATTAGAAGGTTTATATAGATTGGGTTAGCATTATTTTTTATATAAGGTTGAAAGGTATTCAAAACTAAGTTAATGTTATGTCTAAGAAATCAACTTGTTTTATATTAGTGTTAATTATTACACTAAGACCAAAAGATTTAAAAACTCTATGAATTAATTTTCTAACTTTATCAACCTTACCTCCATTGGATTTATTTACTATCATGAGTCCGTCATCTCTATAAAGTCCTATATATTTATGTCGATTTTTTATACGCCGTCAGGTTGTATAGGAGAAATAATCCGAATAAATCCGAAGATTCTGCAGAATCCAGAGCGCCCATAGATTAATCAAAATTATCCGATGAGTTTTTAGTCGATTGTTCGTAGTCCTGGATAAGAGTTGATTTCCTGCAGTTCAAGATTATTTTCATTTTCTCTTTTGAAATGCCCGAATAAAATTCCGCGAATTCCAGGGCAACCTTACAATCATGCTTAAACTACAAAATCTAAACTTCGCATCTCTAGAAACGATAAGCTTTTATAGTATTAATCTTAGTACCACGATATTCGCTTTTAACTGTATTATCTTCACTCTTATATATTTTACTTCTAATTTTACCTTATTTCTTACAACAAATTGTGATCTATTTAAGGATTTATAAAAATTCCTTAAATTTTAAATTAAGTTTAAATATAAATAAAACCCCTTTAATAACTTTTAAGCCTATTATAGGATCTCACCATCCTTCTAGAAACATCCCTAAAAGAAAAAGATTTGTAGCCTTATACTTCACTACTAGAGATATATTTAGCCACTACTAATTCCTCTCGTTTCTTAGCCCACTCTCTTCTACTCACTCCCACTCCATATACATTTTCTTACTTCTTCCTCTGTTAAACTCAAAGGCATGGTTATAAAAGGCTGTAAAGAACCATACCTTATTTTATACTGCTAAATCCGTCTCTAAACCTTTCAACATGTCCATTAACCACCTCTCTCCTTCTCCCCCATTTTCCTCTTTTTGTTCAAATTCTAATTTACAACTCCCAATTCTGATTTCTCCTTTTCTCTATTCCCTTACCTCTCACACGAAATTTATCAGTATAAGGAAACAATTTTTTCATCTTCCTTCACACCACCTGTTGAGACAATGTCCTTTCCATGTCTAAACAAAATGTAAACGTTGTAGTATATTATAATGTGTACATGTTCTAAGATATAATTTATAATAGTTATTTATGACTCTTTTTTTATATTGAGCACTGTTTTAAATTAATGTTTTGAACGCTGTTAATATATTCTTTATTCTTTATTCACATGTATATATATATATATATATATATATATATATATACCATATATATATATATATATATATATATATATATATATATAGTTGTACATAGGTGTATATTTACACCTATATATATATATATATATATATATATATATATATGTAGATGAAAATTTCAGAAACCTGCTCAGTGAAAGTGACAAATTAATTGCCTGAAACCTTTCAACACTCTATCTTCACCCCAATATCAAGCACTTTACGATAAAAAACGTACTTGCCAAAATACCTTTATCAGTAAAACTACTAAAAACCAACTATTTTCGGGCCAAACATTATCACAATTCAACTATAAATACATATATATATATGTGTGTGTGTATATAGGAGTGTGTGTGTGTTTGTGTTAGTGTGTGTGCATAATGCTTAATAATAGATAATCTCAAATAAATTATCATAACACGAAGACATTTCTTACCAGCAATGAACGTCTGTTTATGTGCAGATCAGCGATTACCCATACACTCTGTTTAGTATCAAAATATTCCGGATGATATATATGTGCTATATAGATACACATTAGGTTTTAGTGTTTGCATCAGTACATGTACGAGCACGAGTATTATTGTTTCTATACATGTGTATAAATTTTAAATCATTTCAGAAACACAGTGATAAAAGAGTTTCAAACGCATTAGATGAAAGAGAGTGAAAGAAATCGAAGGACAATAAAACAGGTTTCAAAATGATAGAAGCTATCATATAACACACACACACAAATATATATATATATATTAAAATAACAATGAATTATTTAAATATCAATACCAGTTTCATTTTCCTTTAACAGAGTTTTTCTCAGATGACAACAAATAACATGAATATATATTACATGTTAATATATCTCGAAAAGATTGCCATACCGTTTCTGTTTGAGATGTCATAAAGCCGCATTACAAATTTACAACTTGCGTCTGCTGTTCGGTAACTGTTATCGTCGCATGTCAACACATGATAATATCATCTTTGATTGTGGATGTCTTTATGCTGAAGTTCCTGCAACCACTCTGAAGAGGGTTCATGTAAGCCGAAAGCTTAGAACCATAATAAAGCATAAAAAATATCCAAAATGTTGGACAAGTTTTGCCTTAATTTTCACATGAAATTAAAACCAAAAATCGATGTTTAGAACGGCTCATAATTAAACATAATTGACATTTATTGTATGTTATATATTCAACAATATATGTTTAGAAAATTATCTGCTACCTCGATACACTATTACACTATATATATATATATATATATATATATATAGTCAGTTTGTTTTTATTCATAATCAAATTAGACCTTTACACAGTTTTACTAAAAAGCGTTCAATGAAAGTTCTGTTCAGGCAGGCTATGTACCATCGATCGGGACAAGTGATAATCCGATGGAGCCATGTCTGATAAATACCTCGAGTGGGATATGACTTACGATTTAAGCGTTTCCAATAGGTTTTCACCCGTTATGCAATATGTCGGCTAGCGTTGTCACGTTACAGAAACACTTTGTCGTGTCTCTGTTAGTATAGCGGCCGTTTTATTTTCAACGCTCGGCTAAAACGCATCGATTTTAGACGTTAGCAACCACTCGTGATAGTTTCGGTCGTTTTGAATAACAAATATCACCAAGCTTATTCCCATCAAATGCATACCAGAGCTTTGAACCATAGATATTCTGTTTTGCCTCCTTATATTCATGCTTACTTCCCGATCTTCTACACTTAGAGTTATCGTAAATCCACTTTTCATCGCCGGTCATGATACGATGCAAAAAACCCTTCCTTTTTTGTTGTTGAAACAGCTATTCACACGTGACAAGACGCCGTTAGACGTCTCTCGGCTTCAACTCGTACGACAGCCAATGCTTTTGCATCATTTTTAATGTTTTCCTAATGTTTCGAAATTGTTGTGTGATCAATGCCTAATGACTCTGCAATTGCACCCGTCAGGTGTTTTCATGAACTAATGCCACCATTTCTTTGTCTTCAAAACCTTTCAGTGCACCAGAGCATTTTTTATCTTCAACATCAAAACCGTCATATATAAAGCGTCTAACCCGATCTCTGCATGCTGTTTTCGAGAGCGCATGATTGATGTAAGTTTCAACAAGAATTCTGTGTACTTTAACTGTAGATTTCTCTTGAATTAAAGAGTGCAGTAAAATTTCCCGCAAATATTCTTTCTTTGGCACAAAATCCGATATTTTTAACGCTACGATAAAGAAAGTTGTTTACGTTGAAATGACATACACTGAATTTCAAGGTTGCTCAAAGTACATTCTCAAAGATGCGTTACAATCTGAAATAAAACGTACCACACAGTTTTGGAATTGCCATCTGTTGTAAAAACGTCGAACTTATTTAAGGCTCTCATATATATATATATATATATATATATATATAAAGAGCGAGAGAGAGTGTTAGAAAGATAGAAATGGATGTTGACATATTTTTACATTGAATATCTGTTTATATTTTATGTATTCTAACGTATCGTAATAGACACAGATATCTGTCGGTATATTTGAGTATTTACGTCTGTCTAAAATATTTTACTTTTCTGCCCTTATAAAAATACCTCTTGTTTGTGCATTTCATTATATATAAACTTATTTACGTGTATGCATCCAAGTTTGTATGTGTTGTAATCGACTATATCGAGTTTAATAGACTTCTGTATCCATTTAAGCTTACATAAACCACCTATATATATATATATATATATATATATACATGCACTGACAAACACCAAAATGTCATGTCCAATGTCTTTTCATGAAAATATCATCCTGATAAGTTGCAAATAAATCTTTTGGAAAAAGCAGTGTCTTTAAGTGTTTTTATTTTTATGTTTGCGTGTGTGGATGTATCTGTAATTGTGTGCGTGCAAAATGTGTGCTTTTGGATTGCATGAGGTCTCAGGGAAATCTCATTCATATAATTCTCTGATTTGGGGAAAGGAAATTATTCCTTTTGTAAAAAAAAAATGATGTATATTTTCTTGGCACGTCTGAAAGATATTTCTGAAAATATATTAGAGATCAATGTGGTCGCGAGACGAGTTATTTATGCATACAAAGGTGTGCTGAAAAGTTCTCGGTCCGACCCAGTTCCTTCGTATAGTTCTCTGCAATAACTGCTGTATTTGCTAAGTTGGAAACAGCTAAAATACTTTGTCACATACTTTATTCGACTGCGTGCATATTATGTTAGATGGAAAAAAATATGGAAGCGAGTTCCACAGGCAGGAAGTGCGAGAAAAGAAACTGCAGGATTAAATTGTCGTCTGCATTTGGTTGATCTAACTGTGAATGGGTGAGAAGAAAGTTACTCCCATTCCAAACACATGGTTTCTGCTAGTAAGGTAAAAAAACATCATTCTCTTTAACTTTTTGGCCAAACCAAGTGATAAGTAGGCGGGGGTGGAGTGTCAAATAAATAGCCAGTATGTGACTCGTAGGCGGAAGGGAGAGAAAGATAAATAGAGTCAAACAGTCGAAGAGGAAAAAGAAAGAGAAAATCAAAGAATCTATCAGCTGGAGAGGAAAAAGAAAGAGAGAAACAAAGAATCTAACATTTAGGGTGGAAAAAAGGAGAGAAACAAAGCATATAACAACTGGGGAGGAAAA
Organism: Ascarosepion bandense; assembly: GCA_037127315.1. Taxonomy (NCBI): domain Eukaryota; kingdom Metazoa; phylum Mollusca; class Cephalopoda; order Sepiida; family Sepiidae; genus Ascarosepion; species Ascarosepion bandense. The sequence goes on from JBBBDQ010000488.1 coordinate 3,149,201, forward strand.
AGAAAGAGAAACAAAGAATCCAACAACCAGAGAAATTTCTGTCAAGTTAAAAAGAAAACCAAACGTTCAATTAAGCATGAAAAGTTTAAAATTAAGCAAAAAATGGCTTACTTTTAAGAATATTTAAAAAAAAATTACTCCCATCCCAAACACATGGTTTCTGTTAGTAAGGTAAAACATACCATTCTTTTTTTAATTTTTTGGCCAAACCAAGTGATAAGTAGGGTCACTTGAATAGTCACTATGTGACGCGTAGGCTGAAGGGACAGAAAGAGAAATAGAGTCAAACAGCCAGGGAGGAAAAAGAAATAAAGAAACAAAGAATCCAATAGCCGTGGAAAAAGAAAGACAAAGAATCTAACAACCAGAGAAATTTCTGCCAAGTTAAAAAGAAAACCAAACGTTCAATTAAGCATGAAAAGTTTAAAATTGGTATTTAAATTTAAAAGCTTCACCATTTTTCTTTGTTAAGTAAATGTCTTGTGTCTACCTTCTTCCGCAATCACGACACTCCATAATTTCCTATTTTTTGTAGCTTTTAGTTAAAGTTTGTTTTTGTCTCTCTTATGTGCAGTTCAGTATGAAATATACAGAGTAGCGAAAAAGCAACTTATCTATCTATCTATCTATCTATCTATCTATCTATCTATCTATCTACTGATGGGAGGAGCTATGTGTAGTAATTTACATATTTAAAGTAGCAAGATGAATGCAAATTCATCTCTCGATAACGAAATAACACATCGGATCGTCAAAACTAAAACTACATTTGGGAAGCTTCGCCACCGCCGATGAGATGAGAGAGGTATCAATTGTATACCAAAATACGGCTTTATAGAGCAGCCATATTCACTACACTGTTGTGCGGCTCGGAATCGTATAGGTCTCATACCAATAAAAAAGTTATCTCCTAGTGATCTGTAGCTATACATTTGACAGTAGGATGCCTAATGCTTATCTCATAAATGCAATATTAGTTAAAATGCGACAGTAACAACTTCGCTGAGCTGGTTATGTTACAAGGATGATTTACAAGAGAATACCTAAGAACCTCATGTATAGATAGCTTAAAAGTGAACAAAGGTGTGTTGGACGACCACAGCTTAGTTATAAAGACAAGCTAATTCAGCTGTCGATGTTTCTCATATAACCTTCGGGTAAATTACTCGAGAAAAAATAAGTAGATATATGTGTAACAAATATTCCTGTTGCTGTGTCCCAAAATTCTTGACACAAGCATACAAACTGAATGAGAGTATCGGATTCTAATACATCGACAAGATAGACCATCATATATATATATATATATATATATATATATATATATATATATATGTATATATATATAGTCATCCGCATACAAGCCTGTTTGGCTGATTTTCTCTTCGTGAAACGTGACGCTAAAATGCGTAATTGATCAATTTGTTGCTGTTTAAGCAAATTATTTTTCTTAGATTATATTTCATTTGTTGATTTCTTGTATCGGTTTTTTATTTGGTTTTTCCTGTATTGGTTGTTAGTTTTTCTACTCATTATTATTAATTTGTTTTTGTTCAAATGGAGATCTTTTCCTTGGTTTTTACTAATACTTCAGGTTATTTGATATACCTAGATGTGTCTATGTGCAAGCCGCTGCAATTCTGTGTGGTTCTGTAGATGTCTGAACAGATATTTTTGTGCTACTTTGTTACCCATAGATCCAAAGTTTGATTTATCCTGCAGCTGAGCAGATCTTTCTTACATTTTCTAGATGCAAGCATATAGTCTGGCGTAGTCAAAAACGTTCAACAGTCTCAGTACCTCCATTCACGATAACTAGTGTATTGTTTGTTAGCATAGACTGGTGGCGGTTATTTCTGCCTATCCAAATTTCCTTACATATATTGCGTCAACATGGGGTTTCAAACACTTATCAACGACACCAATTCTGAATTAGAATGTTGCTTGGTGCAAGCTTCCCATTTTTGGCAGTCCTGTTCTTGCGTCATGTTTGTACGCTGGTAGCTCCCACGTGTGCCTCATGTATTTTTTCGATTCCTGATATATACGCCTGAGCAAAACATAGAGCAACTTATCCTTCTAACTCCAAAGCTCAATCTAACATCAACCAGGGTTAGATACTGTTTGCATTCGATGGCTTCCCTGTTTACCTATTATATCACATGTTTTATCCAGCGTACTCTATTCGTAAAAGTGTGCGAGAGTGAAGCCATTAAGCTGACTACTCTTCCATTTCGTGTTTCACTTTATATTTGTATATATTGTATATTCATATTTTATTAGAAACAAATGATAAATATTTCTATTTAAAATATTTGGTTTTCGTGAAAGGATTGTCTTTATGTATTCATTAAATGAACTTTCAACCATACTCCTGGTCATTGTCAGGATCCGATGTTTGTAGCGACGCCAGGAAAAGGGAACTGGCATGAGAGAGAAAACAGTTCCAACAATAAGAGAATTATTGTTAACTCTTGAAGTTTTCTATTTTATGATTAGCGTTTTTATTAGTTTAATTGTTTCTTACGTTTACTACAGTATAGTATAAGTGAACTGTTTACAACTATACCTCTTTTGATCGCGTCCATCTTTTTAAAGCGATATGTGTTTCACCGATTGCATTATTATCGTTGTGGTAACAGGTGATCTTACGAAGCAGAGTTATTGTTGCAGGCATGAGATATGAATTCGATATTTGTGTTTCACAGATAATGCAATTAAAAAGTTATTAGAAAATTTCGTAGAATATATTTAGGTGGTGTAGAGGGGAATATTAAGGACTGTTAATGACAGTATGGTTAGATGTATTTAGGTATTTCAAATTATCATCTTTTTGTATTTATCCCCGTTAAAATTGCAATGTGTTCGGTGAATAATACATTTAATTGCTTCTTCGCCTCATACTCTGTAAAACAATTGGTTTCTGGTGTTATGCTGTTATTCCTTTAAGTTTTATTATTGTGTAATGTTTTTGGAATCGGTTTTTGCCTCAAAGAACTCTAATACGACAGCAGAAAGGAAAAATATAAAGGGAAATGCAATATTAAATTCTGAGAAAAGATTATCAATGAAGATATTGAGCAGAAACAAAGGAGGAAGTTTAGATGGAATTGCAGTAGACATTTTCGGGATCGACAGGATTACTGAAATAGTAAATAAAATATATGACATCGGCGAAATATGGGGAGAACTTAGTAGACCTGTCTTCATAGCAATATCACAAAAGGAAGGTAAACATGAAAACCAACTGTAGACAATCAGCCTAATGAGTTTCATTATTAAGCTTATCGGGATTATAAGAAATAGAGCTCGGAGTGAGATTTGAGATGAAGGAGGATATGAAATGAATAGCTTTGTTAAAGAGAGTCGAACAAGAAATTCACAAACATAAATTTGAACTGCTGGGAAAAGTTGATTTGTTTAGAGAAGATAATATAATCCATAACATTTTCTGTGAACAAACCGCCTGCATACAGATATAAAACATGTTGAGCAACTATGAAACACAGAAACAAACTTTGGACAAGAATCCATTTCCAAATGATTTATTAAAACTACATAATTAAGTGATTTAAAAAAAAATTAAAAAATCTACAAGGAATTATTAGCGACAGACGCACTCATAAGGAGGCAGTTTAATTTTTTTATAATGAGTGTTCTAACCATGCCAAAAGCATAATCAAGCACATTCACAAAAGAATTTGACATAGGGAAGAAGGTAATAGGAAAACAGCAAAAAAAACCTACTATTTTTAAATGAATATCAGATAGGAGATTGGGAAATAGGATTAGAAGAATTGCGAAGCTTCGATGTACAAATCATAGAAAGCTGTGGAGAAAAGACATGGTGCATATAGCAGATGTTCGGTTGTTTCCAGAATACTCTTTTGAAAGATGGTGTCCTATTGTTTAAACCTTTAATAACAACTGATTTAATAAACGTATAGCTATTCACTGTTACAATTACAAGAACACAAGTTGTAAGTGGTAGTGATTTTAAATAAGTGATTTGTTTATAGCTTGCTATTGGATTCGAAGAAGAATATTTTTCTCTTTTCAATATTAATTTCAAAGTTAAAAGTGATGGCTGAATCAATTTTGAAGGTGGATTTAATTTTAACTTATGAATGCTATTAGGTAGAACAAGACCATCCATAAAACAACATACAAAATGATTATGTAATAATATTATCAATTTTATTATTATTTACACATATTTTAAAGTGTATTTTTTAAATTGAATTTGTTTCATGTTTTTCAAATTGTGTAAACACTTAGAGTAATAGCTTAAAACCGGTGTAGATTATTTCAAAATAATAAATATATTTTTATTAATTATTAATTAAAAAAGTAAAAAAATTCGAATGTGAATAAGTAAAAAAATCCGAAAGCGAATGAAAAACCCAATAAACGTCTTAATGAAATATATCCTAATTTAAATTATGAAAATAAATTATCTCACGATAATTTACACTAATAGATGTATGTTTTACTTCTGTATATAAAAGATACATTTTTTCTATAAAATGTACTTAGAACGCAAAATTAATAATGAATACAGAGGACCGTAAAACGTTTTTGGTTTTAATGCGTGAAAATATTAAATAATATTTTAAATCAGAGGTAGTCTTTTTCAAAATAATGATTATATATTTTATTTTATTTACTTGTTTCTTACTCTCATCTTTTCAAACTACGTAACAGCTGAATATCAGCGTGCATTAATTTATTTATTTGCCACCAAGACACATATATTCTATTCAATTTATATTGTTTATTGGGTGTGGTGAGATTGACTTTAGATAAATTCAGAATAATCGCATAACTTAGTATATGCCGTTTCATTTCAGATTCTAATTCGTAGTTTCATTTCCGATATCTTTTTTAAACGGGATAAATTTTGTCGGTTGGGCTCGATGATATTGTATTTTAGAGAATTAAGAAAGTAGTCTTAGTCGTTTTGAAGTTAAACGAGGTTAATCGAAAAAGTAAATGATATTTCCATGCAACGCCTTTAGTTTTTAGTGATGATAGATAATTACAAACATTACTTTTTTGACATAGTTCTCCTGCACGGCAATTCCCTTCTGGTCTCATTCATTCTGAAAATAAGCTTTTTGAATGTTCCCGAAACTACATCTGCACCGATTGCTGGACTCGCCTTCGGAGCTGAATCTACGACTGTGTAGCGTTCCCTTCAAGGCTCCGGAAATGTAGTAATCAGACGAGGCTAGATCTGGGTTTTGAGAGATTTGCGAAAGCAAGTCATAATCACGCCATTGCGTTGGCTTTGATATACGCAGAGCAATAACACCTCTCTAAACAGCAATTATTGTCGTTTGTGAAGAGTTTCGGGTTTCAGTTGGTCTTCCAGCAAAGCACAATATGTGGCACTGTTCAGAGTTTAACCACGTGTCTTGATCACTGTCAGAATAATTTCCTTAATATCCCAAAAGTCAGTCAGCATAAATTTCTAGCAAAACGGTGGTCACGATTTGATGCAACATACCGGGAAAATTGTGCCTCCGATTGTCGAGTGCACACTTTTTCTTTCGTAACAAGTATGTTGTTTTTCATCTAACTGTTTTAAAAAAAATTGGTAGCGAATCTTCGTCGCCGATTTGTTGTGGCCTGTTTGAGCCAGGAAGAAAGACAGAGAAACAAGAAAGTAGCTGCAAACAGTGTATTAGAATAATAGAACATATAAAAACACGAGTGTTATTAATCAGCAAAATAAAAGTGTAGGTCCGAACGGTACATTTACGTTGCGTCCCGACTGTCTTACGACTGCGTTACGGCTGCGTCCTCAGAAGTCACGCAGGTAAATATTATATCAACGGAGAAAGTGTCAATTCCTATAGATAGAACACCATGACAAAAACAAAATAATAAATATTAACCCAAACATAAAATATACATAAAAATAGCGTTTATATTAATAAGAAAATAATATCACGTTCATAATCAGTGGAAGAACACAAAGGACTGCATTTCCTGATTCCCAAAAATCCAAAGCAAAAATAAATACACGTTCATTAAATAAGATATAAAAAACTCTTACCCATCAATTTTAGAAAAGGGCTTGATCGAGGCTTTTAATTTTTATAAAAGGTACATAAACAATATGTTCAGGCGGTAACCTGAACATGTTGATATAATCGTACATTGCCGCAAATCAATCCTTTTCCACAATGGTAAAGTATCGATTAAAAAATCAAACAACGGCATCTTTGATGTACCACAAAAGAGTATAACGGAGACGAACTTTAAGAACTGATGGGTATATACATTTTTAAATAAAATCAACAAAATAATCCACGTATTATACAGAGATGACGGATTAATGATAGCACCGGACACCAAAAGAGAAAATGATAAAATACACAAAGAACTTTCAAATTATCCAACTGCTAGACTTTGAGATAATAGTAGAATCAAATATAAAACTAGTCCAATATTTAGATGTGGAATTAAATTTACTAACTGGTAATGTCTTCCCATACAAGAAAGCAAACACACATTTAAAGTAAATAAACACAAGTTCTAAACTTTTCAATCACATTCACAAAGGAATAAAAGACAGGCTATCAAAAAATTCGTCAAACAAAACAATATTTGATGAAAAGAAAAAGAGAAATATGAAGATGCACTAAGAAAATCCGGCCATAAAAACATTTTAGAATACAATCCCCAACCAAACAGAAAAAGAAAACGATGATAGCGAAGGAAACACTATCTGGTTCTTCCCACCATTTAACTTAGAAAGAAAAACCAAAATTAAAACAAATATTTTTAAAATAGAAAATCACTTTCCAAAACGCTCAGAAGTTAACAACATTTTCAATAGGAATACAATCAAACTGAATTATAGCTGTACTAGTAATTGAAAAAAATTCCTAATGAAACAAAACGCCAGACATTTAAATAGCATTGTACAAAACAAGATCATGAATAAAAAATGTAACTGCAGGGACAAAAATAAATGCCGACTGCAAAGACTTTGTAATACAAAAGAAGTTATTTACAAAGCAAAAGTACATAATTTAAATGGTCAAAACAAACATATTTAGGATCAACCAATTATACTTTTACTTAAGGTTCAATCACAAGTCTGCATTTAAACTAGAAAATTTACAAAATAGTATAAAATTGGCTAGCCACGTGTGTAAGTTGAAATGAAAATATAAGATAAAATCTAGATATAAAGTAGAGTATAGTGAAAACAGCCAAACCTTACAACGGAGGCAAAATATGAAGACTGTGCCGGAAAGACTATTACGTTATTCCCAAACAAAAATGAATTACTGAATGAAAAAACAGAAATTATGACTAAGTGTAATCATACCATAAAATACCTATTAGATTCATGCAACTCTGGATGAAAATATTATAAATTCTTTTAATGTTAAAAATTGTGCGTTCTGAAAATTTCCGTTATGTGAGCGTTGAAAATCTCCGTTAGGTGAGCGTTCAACATAATCCCTGTTAAGTGAGCGTTCTTAACCCTCCCCACAAAACCCGTAAAAATCAGTTATTGTAAATCGCCTGAAGACACCACGTGGTAGAAACCTACGTCGCGTAATAATAATAATAATAATAATAATAATAATAATAACTTGTTTACAAATAATAATAAAGTCTCTCAGAGGATGAAACGCGTCAGGTAAAAAGTTTCCACTTTTGACTTTTTACATTGTCCTTTTACAGATATTCACTATTTGAAATGTTTGCACATGCACACAGTTACACAAACATATAAACACACACACATGTATATATTCTTAGTTATTTAGAATTTAGTGAAAGCTGGCTAACTAAGAGCTGGAAAAATCTTATAAAGTGATTTTACATTGAATTCCTGGAAAATATTTGCACTAACATTTTCTTACAGATGATGACAAAATAAAACAAAAAAAGCAAAAGGAAATTAAATAAAATGATATAAATGGCTCAACAAAATCCTTCACCACTTAAAAACGAATAATCTGTCTGGCTAATCTAATAACTATAATAACAGTTTTGAATTCCTCATTTGTTTATTTTTCCACCAAAAGTAAACAAGACAATTACGAAGAATAAAAAGGTGATGGAGACAAGTAAAGGCAAGTTAGCAACAAATAGGAAAAAGCAGCCTGAACCATAGAAATACTGTACAAGTATGTCTAGACAAAATGCTTTGAAATGATAACGGTTTATAGTGCAGTCTTACTAACCGCTCTCATAAACGTTGCTGAATCTAAATATGACCTGCACTATCTGAGATGATTCTCTAATAGATTGCTTACATGTTTTGTTACATAGTGAATTTCTGATTATGGGCATTAAACTGGGTTAAATTATGCAAATCAGATGCTTTAATTATTTCGATTAATAGTGTTCTCAGTTTGATTATAGATATTGTTATGGAAACAACTATAGAAATATTATATATTCACTGATGTCCAAAGCACTTTTATTTGGTAACGTGGAATTCCTGAAAAATAATATTCTTCGAATAGTGTACTATTGATTAACACATATTAGTGATGCACGATCTTGTCACTGTAGGTTTTAAAAGCAACTGTACTCCGTGAATCAATACGAAGACACAGAGTAAAGGGCAAAGCAGCAAATTTGGCAGGTACATAAAGTTATTAATCACGTCTCAGTATCAATTCTATTTTATACCGTTTGGTTGATTATTGACAATCATGGAAGAAAATACAAAAAAACATGAGTCCAAAGTGTCAATATATACCACAGTTTTTATTCAACACGTGAATGTTGTGTTGTGCATGAAGCTCAGATTTTTGTTACCGGTGAGGAAATTATAAATTTATTATTATATTAATAATGAATATTATTAATATATATGTATATGCTTGAAAGATGCACCTGATGATTGCATAACGTATGAAATTCCGAGTCGTGCCATCGACGTAGAACAATATATATATATATATATATATATATATATATATATATATATATATATATATATCTTCTGTTTCTTTATGGTTATTCATGAATATATAATAAAGTTTTTCAAAAATAATTGTGCATCTTTCTGTATGTTTGTTTTCGCATAGACGACAGTGATGAAGCTGAAGATGTATATCCCTAGCGGAATCATTTTTCACGTTCACAGAATAGTCTAATATTTAATTTACGTATTCTACGTTTCCCATTCGCGTAGAAGAATTTTTTAGATTTTTAAGTGAAGTGGAATTTTAGAAAGGATATTGTCAATTTACTACATGTATATTTTTTGTATGTAAAGACACATTGGAGATAAATCCAGAATGTGCTGAATGTGCTGAAGATAAATATGCATATTTCATATTAAGTGCCCCTACATATTATCTGACGGTAGATATTATTTTCTATTCTTTAAAATAGTTGACGTTGTACGTCCTCTATATCAAGTTATAACTTAATAGTTTATGGAAGCATTCCATACTAATATTTGGCAAATTTGCTACAAACATTCCCATGTGCATTTCTGCTCACCTACATTGCGTACCTAACATGACCTTACAATTATCAATACCATCTGAAAACCGAAAATATTAATAGAAGCTCTCTGCATTATTTTCATAAATTACATTCACTGTAAGCATAACAATAACATCTAATTATAATTCAGAACAATTATGACAAAATATTCTTTGACTGATTTGAAACAGATTTCAGTTGTGATATAGTATAAATATCATAAGATTCACTTATTTTCTTATTAGCTCAAAAACATTCATTTTTTGACAAATATATATATAGTTGTCTATCCAAAGTTCTATAATAACTACTATTGCACTTTTTGACTATTATTAAGTAAAACGTATGCATTTCTTGGGATAATGACGGATAACTGAAACTGTGTAAGACAAAGTTAATGCAACAAAATCAAATGTCAAGCGAGCTATAGTATTAATAATTTAATACGATAAAGAAGATTTCAATAATTTTATTTTGATATTTAAAATTTCTAATTATTCGGCTTGTAAAAGTTTGAAAATTTTCAGTAATAATATTCTGTAGATTGTGAGAGATTTGAGCCAAGCACAAAATGTATAATCATAAATTGTAAAGACCCATTATCGCCTATCGTTTAAGTCACTATATATAGAAAATGTGCAAGACATGCAACTTGATAAAGTTCCAGCTATTTATACCATAGCTTTGGGTTGAATACTGGATTCATATTTTCTGCAAAGGTAATTGAGCTAAAGTGAACGTAACAATCATTGTTGTAATTCTAACTCGGCTCACCGACTTCTTTTCGTTATAATAGTCACGGATCCATCAAAGAAAAATAATATCTTATTCGTGAAAAGAAAGAAGAACATTTTTGATATTCCGTTAATCATTATTAATATTGCAATCTTCTATTTGTGTTTGTATGTGAGCCTACGTATTACTAGCATGCTCAAATAGTTGAACCAAATGCACGAACCTTTACATTGAAGACCCTCACAATATCCAGTTCTTAGGATATAAGAAGTTGAGCTCGGAAGTTTTTCGACGTCGTAGATCCCCAAGGTTCATTAAAGAGCACAACATATACTTTCTAGCTAAATCTTGTAAATTGAATGAAATATTGTATTTGATATTAATGTTTTCTCTGGTACAAAAGTTAGAGTAGTTAATTTTGAATACAATTCCCAAAATCACTGGAAGTCATTACAAGTAAAATAAGTTCATGTCCTTTATAGTCTGTATTGCAGCTAAACAATGTTTTGTAAATTGATTTTTACTTTGTACATAGGTAAATTAGAACGTGGGTATAAATGGTGCTAACCACCTAGGTTAATATAAATCACATGAGTTCTAGTTTGCATTATAAAATACTTCCCACCCAGACAAAAGAACATTAAAGGTTAAGTAATAATTATTTTTTCTTGTAGGATTAACGGTTATCGGAGGGTGGAAATTGAAATCGTCATACCGAGTTCAAACTTCAGCCGAGTATGTTACGTTCACATTCATGCATGTGCCCAAGGGAGAGTGCCATCGCTTCTACCACCAGCTAAGCAGGGTAGACTGAGTTCTCTCGCATTTTCTGGAAGTCATTCTAGAAGATGAGAATCTTTGAATACTGCACTTTCGATAATCTACCGGGAAAAATTGAACACTATTTCATTTATCAATTTTATATATTTTTGTTTTTCTGTTTCTCTTTGGGGTTATTTGAATTGTTTTTTTATATTTTCATTACAAATATTTATTCTAGACACGAGCACGTGAGCGTCTATGTGTAAGTATTTTTCGGGATTATTTCGAATATTATTAATTGCTGTATCTTTTTGGTCTGACGAGCAGCTTTTTTCCTGCTGTGAAATATGTATTACCCATTATATATATATATATATATATATATATATATATATATATATTATCTTACGTCTATGGCATATTTGTTTATATTAGAATAGGTACCTGCACAAATTTTCGATACTTCAATTTAAATTGAATTTTAAAAAATAAAAAATAAAAAAGAAGCGTCAATTTCATCTTTAATTGAAAGCCAATAAAGTAAAATTGCTAATTACAAGAGTCAATATACCGTGGTTTATTTCAAACGGAAATTATATTGATCGGAACGGAATCAAAAATTGTTTAGGTTTTATGAAACATTTTTAAGATTTCAAATTTTCCGCCATTTCATCGATTGTAAACAGAAGCAAAATATCGGTTTTAAAAAATCTTACAAAAATAAAATATATATTCAAATTAGAGAATTTAAACTTACCTTAAGATGACTTGAAACAAGAATTACTTGCTTGCCACATCAAACGTTTAAAAAAACCTTTCTCAATTACAGTATCCTTGTTATGACATCTGTCATCGCTTTCTAAGGAGGAGATAATGATATGATTTACAGTAGCCGGCCAAAAAAATGCCAAGTATGGAAGATGAATTTGGAAGAAATTTTATTCATATAGATCGTTTTTTTTATCTTTAACTATGTTAAAATTAAAAATTTAACACGGTTTTCAGCAATTATCCAATATTTTATGGAATTTTAGTTAGTTTAGCTTTGTAGGCTTACCTATGAAGATGTTTTATAAAAGATAAAAATTAAAATAATATAAAACTTTCTTTTAAAAAAATTTACAATTTAATAACAGGATGAAAATAACAGCAGAGGTAACTCAGTAATTTATTAAATGCTATGGCATTTATTAATTTTTATTTTTAGTTTCTATTTTTCATATTCTTTTTAGGTACCGCCACAAATTGTGAATTTCACAATTATTTTTTCTAACTTATTATAAAATTCGGAATTAAAATGTAAATGTTGCTTTAATAGACAACAAACCAAACTCTGGTTATAAAAATATAAAAAGTAAAGATTTTTCAATTTCTGTAAGCTACCTACATTCACAATTATTATAAAAGATGAAGATTTTTAAAGAATGGATTAAGATGCTTGTTACTGAACGATTCTTAAACACGTAAAAATGAAAAGAATTGGAAACCGTGTAGAAAGGTTTATATACGGATTTTTTTCATGTGAGGACAATCCTTGAATCACGGGACCTTATAATGATAAATATCGCGTACGGCTACCCGTGATCAACAAGCAGAAAATGAAAATATTTTAATTATTAAACAAAAATGAGTTGCATTACTTACAATCAGCTTTTAGATTTTCGATTAGTAAGTTATTCGCCACACATTAATTTCACAAAATCGCGTGGATCTAGGAGGAGGAAATTTTTTAAAAAATTTGAAATTTAGAAATTACTATAATAAAAAAATAATAAAAATGAAAACAATTCTTGTAATAATTCATTATTAATAGAATGTTTTTTCTATTCAGGCTATGATATCATTAATTTTTATGTTTAGAAAATCAATTTAATGTTTATCCAAATAAAAAATGACATAGTTTTATTGCATTTTTGTTTTCGCAATTTGGAACAGATTTTCTAAAAGTGACCAGGTTTTGAAGAAAAAATGACAGTTGATTAGCATTCCCCAGTGACTCATGAATTTACTTAAAATTAGCTAAATGGGTGGATCTAGTTGCAGATTTCGACATTTCTATACATTAAATTGGTTTTTACTAATATTTTCTAAAAATAATTATATCGAAACTTATTTTAATCAATTATGAATAAGTTCTGAAATTTTCATCAGAATCTGACCATTATATGTTTTTTGCAAGAATTTCTAAATTAATGTGTCTTTCACAGTAAAAATAATGCCTTGCGTAATATTACGTTTTGACGTAAAAAATCTGCGTTAATTTAGGTCTCGCACTGACAAAAAAGTATTTTCTACCAAAAAATGAAGCTGTTGGAAATAATTATAAACATTTGAAAAATAATTTTAAAATGCTTTGATCTATTCTCGTAATGATAACATAAACATTTTGCTTAGAAAACTTTGTTTTTATTTAGTTTGAGGCCTTTTCCTTCATACTATGCTGCTTTTCTTTGCGAATTCGTGGAGGTACCTATAATTAGAACACTAAAGAGACCAGATATGAATTCTTCAAAAAATCAAGAAAATGTGTATTAAAGACAACATATCGGGATTGTGTGACTGGAGTTCCTTCGTGGCCGAGCGGTCTAAGACACGTCAGATCAGTTGAAGGATATCTTCTGGGACGCAAGTTCAAATCTTGCAAAAGGACGCATATTTCTCTAAGAAGATTTCTCTAGTATTCAGGCCGGTAGATATAAATAAATGTACAGTTTAATAAAAATGTCCGAGTTAATCCATTTCGTAACGGATTTTGTAAAAAGTTCAAATACTATACGTAAACACGATTTGATTATAATGGTAAAGTCTTGTGCAGAAACTACGACACCTTTTGAAATAGATCACTTTTCGAAATTTCGAATAGTCTACTAATTATGTGTACAATTCTTGAGAGCTTTTAGCTTCTACAGAATAGACACACATTTAAGTTTATTCTTGAAGCAAGTCATCAAATCTATTAAACTACAAATGAATTATTTATGGTTTCTCGAAATTAAAAGTACTTGTTAATGACTAATATAATCAAAAGGTATGCTGGGATTGTTTAGATAATTAATGAAATGCATTGAATAAATTGCCATCCGTCAGTACTTAAAATGTACATTCAGTTCGTAGACAATACAAGGAAAACTGGATATTTTGGATTTTCATTGCATATATGTTAATTTTTTTTTTTAGAAATTATCATAAGAAATAAATGCGGATAATTTCGAAAATAAATAACGTTTATGCAATGCTAATTCAAGAAATTAAATTCTACTTGAGCCCTCACATCTTATCTCTCTCGTTTTCTTTTTATATCTATATCTATATTAATTACTTAGTTTTCAGTCATACTTCAATTAGACCAGTACACAGTTGTATTAAAATGTATTCAATACAATTATATTGTGAAACTTTTAAATGTTTTTATTCGTAAACGAGTTACTACACAACCTAGGTTTCTACCAAGTGGTGTCTTCGGGCGATTTGAAATAACTGATTTTACTGGAGATTTTTTTAAAGAAAAATCACGTAACGGGTATTTTTGAATGAGTAATTTTCAAAATTAGAAGAAATTATTTTGTTTTCATCGATGGTTGTATAACCATAATAGGTATTTTATGTTATGATTACACTTAGTCATAATTTTTGTTCTTTCATTCAGTAATTCTTTTTTGTTTTGGAATAACATAATAGTTAACTTTTCTTCCCGGCAGTCTACATATTTTGGCACCGTTGTAAGGCTTAGCTGTTTTCACTATACTTCAAGTTATGTCAAATGTTTTCCACATTTAATTTCAGTCTCCGGACGTGGTTAGCCAATTTTGTACAATTTGTTATGTTGTCTACTTAAATGTAGACCTGTGATTGAACCATCTGGTCTTAAAAATATCTTTGGTTGATCCCAAATATATTTTCTGTTGACCATTTTAGTCATGTATTTTTGCTTTGTAAATGACTTTATTTATAAATTGGGAATGTCTGCCCACATATGAAAGCAAAGAGAAATTAAAATACAAATATACAGACTCTCTTCTTGAATATATTTCTTTTTATTTACTTTATAATTTAGTTGTAATTATTTAAAGTACCATCTATATATATATATATATATATATATATATATATATATATATATTAAAAAGGAAAAGTAGACTAATTTTTCTCCAGTTTCTGAAAGGTTTTTTCTGTTGCTGAGGTGATGCGTCGTCCCCCGTGGGGATCTTCATATCGAAATGGCCATTCAACATCTTTGAATTAATTCTTTTTTAATATATATTTGCTCTGTAATATTTTATTACATGGAGCTCTCTTCCTGTATCATTTTTTAATATTAAAATAAATTTTTAATATTAATTAGGATCGGGTTTTTTGGAATTTACCTTCCTGCTTTTTTCCCTTGGATATCTGAATTAAAATAATATATATATATATATATATATATATATATATAAGTGGTTAATTCTAACTGAAGTACATTCTATAGTTAGATATTGACTTTTAAAATGTGCTTAATACGAATGTTGAGCATAGATTTACTATTCTTATTATTATTATCATTATTATAGCAAACTGTAACTTAATAGCTACGAAAATTCGGTGTTTAATACACCATCATCAGGTAGTGAAATGTGGTTAATTTACTTGGTTGTATATATAGAGATAAGGAGATTTAAAAAGTGAAATTGAATGAACATAAAATGAAGCTTATCAAATGAAATGAATGAATTCGGGGTGGGAGTTATTAAATTTTAAAAGAAATGTGTCTGTGTACTCATACACAAAATGTATCAATGTTTTACAAAAGAAAACTAGACATGTCAAATGTTTAAGGAAATAAGTCAGTAGCATAGAATATAAAAAGCAAAGAGTTGGAAAAATATTAAAACAAAAAAGAATAACAATAATATTAAAAATAGTAAAAAATCCTTAAAGCATTTTGTTAATATGTAAAAACATAGATGAGAAAGAACATAAGTGAAGTTTTAAAAGTATAAGTACTAGAAAAAATATGACAAAATACCAGTTAAATAATTCAAATTTTAATGTATATAATTAAGAAGGAATACTTTATACATAAGAGCATATATTAAATATATTGAGATAGTTTTAAGCGTATGG
Source organism: Ascarosepion bandense (assembly GCA_037127315.1). Taxonomy (NCBI): domain Eukaryota; kingdom Metazoa; phylum Mollusca; class Cephalopoda; order Sepiida; family Sepiidae; genus Ascarosepion; species Ascarosepion bandense. The sequence continues at coordinate 3,165,275 of JBBBDQ010000488.1, forward strand.
AAAATTCTATGGTGGTACAAATTACTGACTTCCTTACTTTGTTGAAACAAGCTTGCATTTGGAAACCTAATTATATGGATTTTTCTCGTAAGCAAAAAAATCTTATTTCTTGGAACGATTTTAATGTTCTAGCCTTTCTTAATATTTTCCATTTAACTCTAGGAATTTTATTTGCATCTTCAATTGCCAGCAGTATTTAGAGAGAGAAGTAGAATTACTATATATTTTATTAGTGAAAGATAGGTTATGCTGATAAAATCGTGTCTTAGTACATCCATTATATTGTTTGCTAAAATTAGGATTTTGAAGACTGGAGATATACTGTGGAATTTGTAAGGCATTTATTTTGAAGAGGACATTAATTTTATTATTGTTATGTATAATAAATCGGTTATAATTAATATCATTATGTTGTTTTAGAATTTTATTATTGTGTTCTTTTTATTATCTATCAAGATTATCAGTGCATCTATAACTAAGTTTATATAAATTTTTATAGAACATTTTGCGAAAAGGGTTATTAGTTGGGAAGTGTTTCTGAACTAGGTTAAGGAATTTATTCGCTAAATTGGTACTCACCATTTGGTTAAATGTTGGTGTGTATCAAATTATTTTTTTGATTTTGATTATTTTGGTATTATGTTAATTTGCTTCAGATATTTAATTTCACTACATTTATAGCCGCTGTTTTTAGGGCATTCTTAATAGAAAATTTCTTCAGTAGAAGAATGTTGTATATATTTAATAATGGATGGTGAGTGATTAGATTTAGGATGTATCTGAATAGGGTTAACATTATGTGTTAGATAGGGTCAGCAAGCGTCATTAACTACATCTACGGTGACGTCTAAAAAGTAAATTTTATGAAAATTAGTACAGTTACTTTAAGATTAAAATTATTCATACTAGCATGTAAGTATTTATGAATTTTGTCTACTTCAGATTTAGTGGAACACACACACACACACACACACACACACACACACACACACACACACACTTGCCTTGGATATCTCCAAAGCATTCGACAGGGTCTGGCAAGCTGGCCTCTTGTGCTAACTGCGGAGCTATGGAATAACTGGACATCTGTTTGACCCCATCCAGTCTTTCCTCTCTAACCGCACATTGAAGATGGTATTAAATGGGCATGCCTCCCAAAACTACCATACGAACGCGGGCGTCCCTCAAGGTTCTATCCTAGGTCCCACGCACTTTCTGATCTACATTAATGATCTCCCCGACACCATTAGATCCCAAGTTGGCATGTATGCCGACGACACAACAATCTACTCCCGCATCGATCAGAAACCAGGTCTGGACGACAAAGTGAACCTCGCTGCCGTACTTGAAAGGGACCTCCAATCCGTAGTGACCTGGGGTAGGGAATGGTTGGTAAATTTCAATGCCTCCAAAACAAAGCTGTTATCAACTAATCACCATAGACAATCGCATCTACCTCCCATTAGCAAGGGACAGGCTAGCCTCCCAGAGAGTAAAATACTACGCCTCCTTGGCCTTACACTCTCGGCGGACCTCAAATGGAATGACTATATTGAATCCATTGCCAAATCCGCTGCTATGAAAGTCGGAATCTATTCTGCACATATACAAATCTACCATCCGCCCGTGTATTGAATATTGCTGCTATATCTGGTCGGGTGCCCCTGCTGCTCTCCTTGGGCTTCTTGACAAAATACAAAGGAGGATCTGTAACGTGGTTGATACTGACTTGGCAGACCGGCTGCAGCCGCTCTCACACCGGCGTGATGTGGCTTCCCTGTGCCTCTTCTACAAGTATTTTCATGGCTTCTGCTCCGATGAGCTTAGATCACTGGTGCCGCCTAAGCACAAATTTACACGAGATACTAGATTTTACAGTTAAACAAATAAGATGTAACCGTAAATTCTACTCCAACAGCTTCTTTTCTCGCGCTTCCCGCCTGTGGAACTCCCTTCCACAAGTCTGCTTTCCCGACAGTTACAATCTCCAGGTGTTTAAATGTAGGGTCAATAGGCACCTCCTATCACACTAACTCCCAACTATTCTCACAACACTCTTATCTACCCAACCCTCATTCTCGGTACCTTTACCCGCCTATCACCCACCCTCTGTCATTTCCTATATTTAATCAGCCTTTCTCCACTCTACGTAGCCCCCTGCACAGTAGTGGCAATGACATGCCTTGCTCGGGGTGAAACGCTTATAAAAAAAAATTATATATATATATATATATATATATATATATATATATATATATTGTTAATATTCGAACTGATTTGTTATTTTTGGTAACTATTGCCGTTGCCTAGCGGTGTTTTATGTCAACACAAAATAAAATCGTCGGTGATGATGGATGTTATTTTGTTACTGTTTAATAACCTCTCTGAATATGGCTCAAGTGAGCCGAAAGCTTAGAACCAAATTATTAAAAAATTATCCAAATTTTTGAGAATTTTTGTCTTTATTTTCAACTGAAATTAAAGACAAAATTCCACTTTTAGAACGGCTCATGATTAAACATAATAGACTTTCGTTGTCTATTATATTTAACAGTATATGTTTAGAAAATTATTTGCTGCCTCGATACACTATATATATATATATATATATATATATATATATATATAAACAATTAGATCTAAAATATTGATAAGATAGATGATTCTAGATATCCCTTTGAATATAAGCAACTCTTAATCTAATCGATCGATAGTATTTTCGATTAGATTCCTTGTATATTTTATATAATTAATCATTTCATATATATTCTGTTTAAAAACAAAAGCTGTATTGATGTGTAAACACTCATTAGTAAACTATTGTCCGGCCAGATTTCTTCATATACATATATACAGACAAATATCAAACATAGTATATTTGAACCAGTCTTTCTTTAAACAACGTTTATTATTGGACATTGTTAGTGATATATATATATATATATATATATATATATGTGTGTGTGTGTGTGTGTGTGTGTGTGTGTGTGTGTGTGTGTAAATAACAATAACAAATATACATTTTTTCATGTCTGAACGCCATGGCCGGCACAGTCATTACATGTTCTGTTAACACCAACTTACAAACACCACACACACACACACACACACACACACACACACACACACACACACACACCACACACACACACACACACACACACACCGGCTTCACAACCTTTGATTGCATAAATAGTGTTCGTATTAACCCAGTTTGGCGGTACAGGTAGAGCTACCCACGAAAAAATATCCAAAATCATATGATGAATTTCTAAAAAAACCTCTTGCTCCCGTAAATAAAATAGTGTTAGCACACGTATTTTTTAATTTTAGGAAAAGTCGTAACTCTCACTTTATTTTGTCTATTTTTGACTATTGATTCTGTATTGTAAGGTTGCCTTCATATTTTTTTGCTGAACAGTCTTTACAACAACGAAAATAATAATATAATCTTGTCATATATATTTGACGATAATTTTATAGTGTAACGATGGTCATATTAAAAAAAAGGAAAAATCTGATGTGACAAAAAAAAATGATGTGTTGTAATGCGTAAAAGGGTTTTTATTTACCGTGACTTTTAAGGTTCGACCGTTTTGTTCCTGAGATAAAATATCTTTCTATCAGTCATGAATGATGGACTTCAAAAGTTTTGAGATACATCAAACAAGCAGCATTAATTCTTGCTTCATTTTATCAAAGATGCTAAATTTTCGTTTCAGTGCATAATCCATCAGAGGAAAATGTTTAAAACTCTATCAGATTGAAAATTGGTTGTTAGATATTTCCTTGCAAGCTCACAGTGCTTACAATCGTAGGAACTTGGAAGCATTATAAGCAGATCTTTGATCATCGTATCGCGTCTGTAATATCACTCAAGTCTATGAACGGGTTTGTTCTTGACCAAAGATTTCATGGATCCGCCTAATCCATCTGTATTTAACGCAGGTATCATAAATAATTTTCCTTAATTGGATATCATTTATGCTATGTTGTATCATCTTACTTTGGAAGAGATGTAGAAAGCAATAGAACAATAAAATTATAGGAAAACACCCGGTTTTGGTGGTATTCCAGTCAAAGTTTTAAAGCAAATTTTAAAATATATCATTACATACTTATTGTCATGTACGATACTAAATATATTACCAAATTTTGTTTAAAGTCTCACCTATATTTTGCATTCTTTTTTAACTAAAGAAGCAAAACAGTTTTGAACATCTCAGTTTCACTTTTCATATAGCTTATTTTAGAAAAAATAGAAAATGGTGCCGAACAAGATGTGAATACAACACGGCATGTTGCTTTTGAAGCTAAACAAGACAGCAGCAGAAAATGAGTGTTTTGGAAAGTTAAAAAAATGGTGAAGGGCGTTTGAGGACAGCAAACACAGCAGTAAAGCACAAAACCACACGGATTTAGAAAAGATGACTTTAAGCACTTTTAGATGATAAAGCGACTTGATCAACGTTGGAGCTGACTGAAAGACTTGGATTTCAATCACGTCTCTAAAATATAGGGAAGATAAAAAACAAAACACCGATCAAATGAAAAATGATATTTGGCAGCAAGAAAAAACATGTTCCATGACCAATTGTTAAAACCTGGTGAAATTTGCACTGCAGACTGTTGAGTCAGCAGCCTTGAGCATTGAAATCGAAAAAAAAACAAGATATTAAATCAATGCTTTATTTTTCCAAAATGTATGAATAATAGTAGAATGTGTTGAATTGCTTGAAAGAAGTATTCTGAAAAATTATTGACTTTTGAAAGTGTTTCTCACTGAATAAACTAAAAATATTAAGATTCAAAATCACAGTCGGGGTTTGTTAAGAATAACGCTGAAATACGCGAAAGAAACATGAAAGGGAAGTAAAGGAAGAAGAATGAAGAAAAATAAACTAAAAAAAAGGAAACGGAAATAGGAAAGACCATATTCTAACTAGAAAACATTAAGAAAGACAGAATATTGAAAGAATGTTGAATTTATGATTAAGTTTAAATTACAATCATGAAGATGATTGTAGTAGTGACTAATAATTTCTGAAGAAGATTGCAAGACGGCAAAGCAATTTAGTAAGTGATAATAATGTTCAAATAAAGACGAGGTTCAATTATCATGAAAAGTTCAAAGAATTATGAAAAATATGATAGCTATGATTCTTCTATATGATATTGATAAGAATGCAATAAAAAACCCGAACAATTTGCATTGAAATACTTATTATAAATAATAATAGAGATTAACAGTAATATCATTGTTGTTAAAACAAATCAGGAGAAATAGGCTGTTATAAAAATGTAGCAGGAACAAAAGTGGAAGATTGATTGTTATTCGCTGAATGACGTCTTTTTTTTCAGAGTTCCACTCTATTTGGAGATATCGAAATCAATCGATGGCACAATAACCAGGGGATGAGCATCACTTACGGTAGACGTCCTTAAAAAATTTCCGAAAAATAACGCCTGTAATGAAAAGGAAATTAATTTCTAAAGGTAATTCAACAAGTTCACGGCCTAGTAACGAAAGTAGTATTTAGTTTAAACAACAAATACATACTTCTCGACATAATTTCTTTCTTTTTCAATGCAGTTAATTCATTATTGACTATTTATCGACATGAATTTTAAAACAAAATTTATCTAATAACAATGTATATGTAGACGGCTCGGTAAATTTTCGTTTTAGATCCCGAAGGCTTTCCTCCTTCAAATTTATCCAAAATAGCATCATTTCTGTGCAAATGTATATGCTGAACTCAAATCAACAATTAGATATTGACGAAACTTAACTTTTTGATCTGAACGTCCATAAAAAAATCGAACTAATAACTCTAATGCAGTCATGTAATTAACTGCTGAATGACTTTCTGCGTAGGACAACAAATTTCGGTCTATTTTCGGTCAATTTTCTTCCTTTAATGAGACTTCCGGCTATTTACTTTCTGTAATGAAAGTAATACGCTATTGTATTTCTACGCGTATTAGTTTCATTACAGGAAGTAAATAACCGGAAGTTCAGTAAAGGAGTTAAATCGACCGAAATTTGTTGCCTACGCAGAACGTCATTCTGCAGTTAATTACATGACTTCGTGAGAGTTACGGGAGAGAAAAAGTGCGAGATATAGTTCGTTTTTTTATGGACTTTCAGATAGGTTTCTTCAATAACTAATTGTTGATTTGAGTTCAGCATATACATTTGCACAGAAATAATGCTATTTTGGATCAATTTGAAGGGGAGAAAGCCTTCGGGACCTAAAACAAAAATTTACCGATGGATCTTGTGGCTGGTTTATAGTGTGATCCGAAGAAAAGCAGTAAAATCACTAAAATAAAAGGGGTTAGTGAGTGTGGAAGAACAGATACATTAATTAATAATGTGCGTAATCAGGAGGACACTCGATAGCGATTGAATTGTATTTAAATGTTTTCAGATTAAAATTACCTGAAATGCAAGAAGGCGAAAGGGAATTCCAAAAGGGAGAAGTGCGAAGAAAGAAACTGTTAGCATATAATTTATGGCTACATCTCGCCAGCACATTTATAATTTGATGAAATCTCGACGACAATCTAATACTGTGCTGAAATTAAAAAGTCTACGTGCGATAGCGAGAGCTCATACGATCAATTACCATGAAAGTATTTATAGAGAAGTCACAATAGAAACCTTACGGCGTTGAGAAAGTGACTGAAGCCGAGCTGCTAGAAGAGCACAAACTACAATCTACTACAATGAACAGACTACAATCTACTACAAATTGTATATTTTGTTTCGACATTGAAAGAACAATGACTCATCAGGTATATAATAATAATGGTAATAAACTTTTTATTTTTATTTTTGGAAAACTTTTCATACGAGGAAAAGAAGAAAGTAGGAAAGATGAGAAAGCAAAAAGACAAATCATAAAAGGGGAAAAATAGGAAAGAGATAGACACAAAGAAATAAAAAGCAAAGAGCAAAACAAGAGAGAAAGAAAGAAACAGGAGGAAAGAGCCAATGAAAACGGCTTAGGGAGAAATAGACCCCAATAGACTCCTTCGTTCATTATTCCTTTGGATATCATTCAGTAATGAATTTGAACACTCTCAGCTACTGGCGTGTGTTTACATTGATACAGCAAAACAGATCTGTCTGCGGATGACTATAAATATATATATATATATATATATATATATATATATATATATAGGAAAGAATATTAATAAAAAGTTTTGAATTTAAAAACGTACTTTTTTAAACAGTATTTGTTTATTTTTATAGTGTTTTATATTTCAGACCGCCCTCGGTCCTTCATCAGAAACAAGTGATTTTTAAATTAGAATTGGAAACGTATTTTTACGATAGCGTCCTAATACTTTTTTGTTTACATCACGTGGTGTCGATAAACCAATCAGCATGCGGCACGTCCGTTTGTTTATTTTCGGTAAACCAATCAACACGCGGCACGTCCGTGGAGAGAGTCTGTTTGTTTTAGACAAAAAATCTCTTGGAATATCTATTTTTTTGTTTATATCGCGTGGTGTCGATAAACCAATCAGCATGCGGCACGTCCGTTTGTTTATTTTCGGTCAACCAATCAACACGCGACACCTCCGTGGAGAAAGTCTGTTTGTTTTAGATAAAAAATTCCTTGGAATATCTGAAAGAACATTCTTTTTACCTATTGAAATATTTGTAGAGATTCAACACACCTAAGTCCCTGTTTAACCCTAGCTTGTGTGTGTTTAATTTTAAAATCCAGTATTTTTCTTTCTTTCTGCGTGTGTATGTAGAACTAAAATTGGAGTCTATTAGTAAACATTTGCAATTTTCTAAAGTGTGATCGGGTTGATTAAAATGTGCTGCAATTGGGGAGTATACATTTTTTTGTCGTATATTTAGTTTGTGATTATTGAAGCGAAATCTAAAGCTATTACCGGATTCGCCGATATATCCACTGTTGGGGCAAATTGAGCAGAAGAGATAGTAGATGATGTCTTTGCTATCACAAGTAAGGTTTGGTGGGTGTAATTTTATTTTTGTGTTGGGTACAGAGAATGTTTTGTCTGTTATTAGATGTTTACAGATTAAACAACGGGGCTTTCCACATTTTAAATTCCCTGATAGGTTTGTATTATTTAAATATTTGTTAGAAGTGAGGATAGTTGATAGGTTGGGTGTTTGTTTCTTTGCATTTATGGGTGGTCTATCGAAAATGTCTTTGATGTTTTTGTTTGATTGGAGGTTCCTGTAATCATTTTTTAAATTTTTGATGAGTGTGTGGGAATATTGATTATGGTTGAAAACCATGGGAATTCGGTTATTGTCTTTTCGTTTTTTGTATGTGAGAAGTGTGCTGCGGTCTATGTGGATGGTTTTATGTAGTGCTTCCTTTATTATTTTTATTGGGTATTTGCATTTTAGAAACTGTTTTGTTAGGTTGTTAATGTTGTTTAGAAAATCTGGATGGTCTGAGCAAATGCGTCTTATTCTAATAAATGAGCTGTATACGATAGATTTTTTTTAATTTGAGGGGATGACAGCTGTTAAAGTGTAGGAATTTATGTTGGTTTGTGGGTTTGTTGTATAGACTGGTGGAAAGTGTATGTTTATTTAATTTTACCATGACGTCTAAGAAAGGGACGGATGTGTATGAGTACTCCATGGTAAATTTGATTGTATTGTGGAAGTTGTTGCAGAAAGTGAAGAAGTTTTTTAATTTTTCTAATCCATGAGTCCATATTAAGAAAATATCATCAATGTACCTAAAATAGTGTGATGGTTTGCATTGTGAACTGTCTAGTATCTTTTTTTCTAAAATATGCATAAAGATGTTGGCATAACTAGGTGCCATTTTCGTGCCCATCGCTGTGCCGCTAATCTGTAAATATATATATATATATATATATATATATATATATATATATATATATATATATATATATATGTGTACTACATGTGAGTAATATATATATATATATATATGTGTACTACATGTGAGTAATATATATATATATATATATATATTACTCACATGTAGTACACACATGTATCTATATATATATATGCGTCTGTGTGTGTGTGTGTGTGTGTGTGTGTGTGTGTGTGTGTGTGTGTGTGTGTGTGTGTGTGTGTGTGTGTGTGTGTGTGTGTTTCGATAGCTAAAATCTTCCAAGTAAAAGTACTTTTTCAGGTGTATTTTCTTCAGGATTGTTAACATTATTTAACTGCTGTTTTATTTCGAAACGGCATTTCTTCATCGCTATATATATATAGAAAATTTAAACAAAACATATAGAAATAGACATTGGTGTATATATAAGCTCCGCTGGAAAAAAAAAAGAAACCGCTTAGCATAAATGCTGAATAGGTAGGTAAATGGCTCCCTATTACCTACACATTACTCACTGTTGTATTTCCGAGGTGGATATGACACGCAGAACAATGTGCTGAGATCATAATAGCATAATGCATAATATCTGGTACCAAACAGATATGCGCAAAACAGTACAGAAGTAACAATGACAAACTTACAACACAGACAGGAGGGAATTATATCGCAATGGTCGCCGAAATAATCATTCCGAATATTACTCGAATGGCATTCAAATATTACTCCTCGAATGCTACTATTCTTTAATTAAATAGACTATATTGGTTCATGAGCTATTCCACTACTGAGATTGCTGCACGGGTGTCAGCCACTCCACAACAGTTTATATCACGCACTGAACTCAACTCTATCTCTTATACTAGTGTTGTTATGTTTAATATATTTGATATCAGGGCACTTATAACCATTTATGTCAGGACACGTGTAATCACTATTTCCAAGGCAGTGTTTAAAAATTTACTAAGTTTGTAAGAGACATCTTCACATACCTGATTACATACATGATACATTTGTTGTTGCCATATCATCTTTATTGATGACAAGGCTAACCGTCGATAAATGTTGATATGTTAAAATAACCCACCGACTTCCAGCCACTGACCTTATTTTCCTATTTAGTTCTAAGTTTTAATTAGTTAATCAAGACATACCCATAATTTTATATTTTATTCCGAATTTATCCACCCACTTTAACTACTGAAGAAATGATAACAAATTATTTTGAAATTTGCATGAAAATAATTATTATCACCATTTACCAACCATCACCTGTCAAAGTATAATTTATAGTACAGAAACATGAAGGCTTTTGTGTAGCGTTGTAAAATGCTTTTATTATAATTACTTATATATATATATATATCCTATTCTTTGTTCGGATATATTCTATCGTTAATTAATCATAGTTCGTATAAAAAACAATGTGTATTTTTTAACTTTTTATTAAAATTTTAAATTTACTGAAACCGAAAAAAACTATAATGAACACAATGTTTCCACAATCGCAGCAATGTGATAACGTACATATCAAAATATTATTTTTAATGGTTTTATCGCTAAGAAAAAGGATAATACGATTAAGACGTAAAGAAATTACTGGATGTGAAGGAGAAAACTTTAGTCAGGAGAAAGGATAAAGGACAATACAAGAACAGTCTTTGAAGGACAGAGGAAAAAAATTGAAACTTCTTTATAAGAGACAGATGTTGGTGATTGGTTTTACATTTAAACTTTTTTGTACAAAAACTGAGTCTTACAAGTGAAAAAATATGTAATTGATATTGGCATAGATGTAGATTTTTGTAGCATTATTTTAAAAGACGGCCTTTTCTGAAGTTGTGCATATATCGTTTTAAGCTCTAATAAATATTAAATGTTTTTGTAGGTATCCGTTCATATACCTATAGCAATTGAAAGCACTGATTAAAGTAATTTCTGCATTCGCTGGTCTCCTCCATTTTATTCACGTTAAATGGAAAAAGAGAAAAATAGCACGTGTATAAAATGTAAGTATGTCACAATTTTACCGATTTTATCTAACCGTGTGCTTTGTAGTATCACCAGGACAAGAAAATCAGGACAAACGTAAGCGAAACCTTTTATGTGCCTTTACTTAGCTGCCGTTCCCCGCTTTTTGCCAACAGCGACATCAGTCAATATTTTTCGGCCGTTGGCCATAACATATAGACAAAAATTGTACATTAACATTTTCTTTTATATTAAGATAAAGATACTGTCTGAGAAACAAAAGCTGTTAAAATTTAAGGTTCATATATCATCCAGGTAAAGATAGCAAGGAAGAATGAGAAACATTAAGAATAGCAAGGAAGAATGAGAAACACTGACTTGAATTTTATTTGAAAATAAGTATTACAATGAATAACGAATACACATCAATTAATATCACATTAATGAATTCTTTTATTCTAGTTAAAAAAATATTCAAAGAACGTAGGAGACCATCTGACAAGTGATATAACCTTTCTGGACATATAGTTGTCTTATCCACGGTTTCGCATTTAGTTCTTATCTTCAATTACCTCCCAAAGTTAGAGAGTCAATCCTAACCTGCAAGTTAACCTATATCTAGGTTGTTCGAGCAGAGATGTGGGTCAACCTTTCTGGAGGGCATTTGTGCGAAAGTGAACACAACAGCTTAGAACAAACTTGTGTTTAGGTTCTATTTGGTAAATAAATATTTACTTTGAAGCGATTGACATAGACATTAGAAGTCAACATTGTTTAAAAGAAGTGATTCTGATTTGTGAATAGGTGGAAAAACAGTCATTTATGCATGCAGATATTTATTACAATTCGTGTAGATGTACGAGGACCATGTAAAATAAATTGTACCAGTAAGAGAAGAGTTATGAATATTTGAAAAGGTGTCTTCCTACCAGAAGTTATTCATGTATGCAAACTAAGAAGTATACTGATATGTATATGCATGCATTAATCTTCATGCATGCATATATATTTTATGTAGTTAAAGTAAAACTTATGGCCAAATTTTTTCAGGAAAATTCCTACGAAGGAAAAAACAAGCCACATACATAGATTTTTTAAATAATATTCACCAAATACAAGGATAAAGAGTCACTCAATTAAAAGATTACTGAATGAGAAATGTAACTTAAATGCAAATAGAGGAAGTATCCATTGAATATTGTAATGATATGAAAGATAGATAAAAATAAATGCTTGACTTAAATAGGTTAATATTGTATGTACATGAAAGCACCCAGCGGCTCCTGAAAAAACTGAGTAGAAGTTCCTCTTTACAATTAGAATAGGAAACGAATGACAAAGGTTTCGATTAGAGAGTGGATGGGAAAATTTGAATGGTCACTACGAAGTCATAAATTTAATTTATGTATAAGAAATGTGGAAGTCGTGGGCGGAAATATTGAGAGGTCATGAAATCGTAATCGTTATATTTTATACTAGAAAATGTAATTAGCTCTATTTTAAGGTAAACAAAAGGTTGTGTTGACAAGTGACTGTTAATTTGTTCCATTTATTTAGCAGGGTTGATTTAAAAAACTGGAAAATTTGTAATTTTTTTCGGTAAACACAAGAAACAGGGCTGGTGTAATAATTTACAAGTTCTAGTTTTAAAATACAGTTTTTAAAATACTTTCAATTTTACAGTTTATTGACTTCAGTTAAATGCCAAAAGTATTTAGAGATGGATATGATATTTCTGTACATATTATTAAATGATAAAATATGCTGATACCATGGAGATTTGAAGGTTTACTTGGTGCTACCTGCGTAAGATTTATTAACTGTTGGGTTTTCAGTGGTAGAAATAGTGCATAGGTAAACAATAGAATCAGTTAGACACCACATCTGTAATGTGTACTCATATACCTTATATTACCAATGTTCTGTAGCTATCAATTTAATGGTGGAGATGACGTGTTAATTGTTTTCTAAAAAAAATTGTTTTCTAAAAAAATAGAGATGGCCTGTTAATTGTTTTCTAAAAATAGGAGTGACCCTTACGTCAACTCAGATGTGCATTGCACTTGACTGAGAAAACGATCACTCTTCCAAAACAAATCACACACAGTAAACATGTAGAGAATAAATATACCGAATACAATACCATTGAGAATGAGTAAATATTGGCTGAAAGCTTAATAAACAATTAATGCTATAGATAATTTGCGTATTCTTTAATTGCTAAAAATAGAAAAATAGTAGAGTGCTAGAAAAACTTAATAAATAAGTGCTTCAATCATAATTGACAGTTGTATTCAATGAATATATATATATATATATATATATATATATATATATATATATATACATATATATATTTGTATTACGCATCTCATCAGGCGATATACTGTTGTAAGAGTTAGAAAATTATATACAAAGAAACTTGAACGTATTGTTCTATTAATCTAATGGGTTTGGCTAGACATAACAATGAAAAGTTAACGATGGATAATAGCCTGAGTTTGCAGAGTGGTTAAGAGAATTTGAGAGGTCACTACAAAGACATAAATTTAAGTTATTTACATAGGCATGGAGCTAGTTGTTGAGTGTTAGCGATAGATATTGAGATATTCTATCAAATTCAGCTGCAGACGTTTACTCATGTGTAGAATTAGTTGATCTCTTGAACATTCTGAAACAATCTAATGGCTAAGAATAATCCTCTCATTTACTCAAGAGTGAATCGAGTCCAGCTTTCAAGCATCTTGCAAAAATCTAATAGTTAGAAATTACACTTATTCCCGTTTACTCACGAGTAAATCTAGTCCAGCTCTTGAACATTTTGCAACCATCCCATGGTTAGCAATAAACCCCACAGCATACTAACGAGTAAATCTATTCAAGTTCTCAAACATTTTGCAACAATTTCATGATTACGAATACTACACGGTTTACACACGAGTGAATGGAGTCCAACCCGCAGATATTTTGAAACAATCAAATGGTTAGGAATAACTTTCACCCCGTTTACTCAGGAGTGAATTAAATACAGCTCACAGTCATTTTGCAACCATGTTATGGTTAGGAATATCCCCTTTTATTCATAGGTGAATCGCGTCCAGCTCTCAAACATGCTGCAATCATCTGATGGTTGTAAACAACGCCCCGTTTACACAAGAGTGAATTGAGTGCAGCATTTTGCAACCATTTAATGGTTCGTAAAAGTCCCGTTTACTTACGAATAATTCGAGTTCAGCTGAACATTTTGCAACCATCTGATGGTTAGGAATAGCACCCGTTCCCTAGTTTACTCATGAGTGAATTGTGTCCAGCACTCAAACATTTTGCAACAATCTGATGGTTAGGAGTACACCATCGTCTACTAACAAGTAAATCAATTCTAAATGTCAAATAGCTTGCAACAATCTGATGTTTAGGAATGGCCCTCTACACTAACAAGTAAATCGAATTCATCTCTTAACTTTCTTGCAGCCATCTGATGGTTAGGAATACCCATCGTGTACTCGTGAGTGTATGAAGTCTTGCTCTCAAACATTTTGCAACCATCTGATTGCTAGGAATAACCAAAGTTTACTAAAGAGCGAATCCAATCGATCGTTCAAGGATTTTGCAACCCCGTAATTGTTAGGAATATTCTTCGATTGATAAGTCGGGCTCTCAAATATTTTAAAAGTATCTGATAGTTAGAGATATTTCCAAACACCTTTTACTTATGAGTGAATTGAGTTCAGCTTCAAACATTTTACAATAATCTGATGGTTAAGAATAACACATCCGTTTACTCACAAATGAATCGAGGCTAGATGTCAAACACTTTGCAACCATTTGATAGGAATAACCACTCTCGTTTGCTCTCGAGTGAATCTAGTTCAGCTCTTAAAAATATTGCAACCATCTGACGTTTAGGAGAACACCTCGTTGCGTGTGAATCGAGTCAAGATTTTAGATATCTTGCAATCATTTGATGGTTGGAAATACACTTCAACCAATTTACTCAGGCGTAAGTCTAGCCCAGCTTTCAAACATTGTGCAACCAACTGAGGTTTAGGAATATTCCCCTCTGTTTACCTACGAAGGAATTCAGTTCATCTCTAACACATTTTACAAACATCTGAGGGTTAAGAATAACCCAACCTTAAGTTTACACATGAGTGAATCGAGTCCAGCCTTCATAAACTTTGCAATTATCTGATGGTTAGGAGTATCTCCCGTTTACTCACGAATGAATCGAGTCGAGCAATCAAATATCTTACAACAATCTGATTGTTAAGAATACTTCCTAAACCCAATTACTCACGGGTGTATTTAGTCTAGTGCTGAAACATTTTTTGCCATCTGATTCTTAGGAATAACTACCCTCTACATTTATTCACGAGTGAATCAAGTCCAGCGTTCTAAGATTTTTAAACTATCTTATCATTAGAATACTTATCGTGTACACACGAGTGAGTCAAGTTCAGCTCTCAAACATTTTGCAAGCATCTAATAGTTAGGATTATTTCAAGCCCCCTTTACTCACAAGTGAATCGAGTTCAGCTTTCAAACATTTCACTAAAATCTGATGGTTAAAAATACCACACCCGTTTACTTAGGAATTAATGGAGTTCAGCTCTAAAAAATTTAAACAAACATCTGATGGATGGTTAAGAATAACTCCTTACGTTTATACATGTGTGAAATGAGTCCAGTTCTCAAACATCTTGCAACCATCTTATGGTTAGTAGTACTTCTGTTTACTTATGAGTAAATCAAGTCCAGCTCCTAAACACCTTTTCACAATGTCATGGTTAGAAGTACTCCTCATTTACTCACGAGTTAATCAAGTCCAGATCTTCAACATTTTGCAAATATCTCATGGTTAGAAATAGTAAATAGCAAATAATAACCCTTTAAACTGAGATCAAAACATTATAAAGCATAAAATACAACTTTATAGAAAAATACCAGAATAAATTTTTCATGAAAAAAACCAAGCAATACATTTGACTCTCGACAAAAACCCTTTACAAAACACATCAATAAAACATGATCTACAAAATGATTTCTTACAAAGAATACATATTCTATTTATAAGATCCTAACCTAAAAATATTTGCTGCGTTAAATAACCCATTGTGTTTGATATGCCGTGAAACGAAATAAAAAAACTATACATATATATTAGTATAATCATTGATACGCAATTTTAAATACACTTTTGATAAAAGTGTGCTAAGAAATCTGCAAAATATATTGTGTTAGAGATAGGAAAACGGTGTGATACTCTGAGAAACTTTTGAACTGAAATGATAGAATTTATTGGGAATAATAAATTTTTAGATTGGCGCTAAAAGAAATTTGAGTGAAATTTAAACGGTGCTAATAAAGAATTGTGGAATGACCCGCAAGCAAATATTTGGAGCTTTTTTAAAATTATGATCGCATGAAAAAACATATAGAATAATATGAACCCTTTCTGAGGGCATTAAAAAGATAATTCTTAAATAAACAGAATATAGAGAAAATGTAAGATGTAGATGCAAACAGATTCCTCAACAGTAAATTGTGGTGAGAATAATAGCTACATGTTGTGGATGAGCTAAGGTTTGTATCCTTCATGAATATAAACAATCAATATGAATTAAAAACGAGCGAGTGAGATGGATTAATGTTTGAGGGCTAATATCGTTGGTAATTAGACAGCTTTTAATATTTAATAATGGTATCACAATTAAAATATAAAATTACGGTCAATTCATATACAAGTTTTGACAAAATCACAAATAAGAACCCTTAAGTTACACGGTTTAACATGTAAAAAATACTTCTTTAAATTCTTAAAAGTTAATTATTGTTGATCTTGCGAAAAATGTCATCAAAGCCAACAAATAAATAGATGTCCAACCGCCACCATCTATATTTATTAATTTTATGGAAAAAAACAGTGGCTCATAATTAAACGAGATATGTATGAGAATGGTAAAAAATATTCTAACATAGAAGATATCCGTAACGCAAGAAAACATATTGCAAATAATATTAATTTCAGTATAGTAAAAACAAATGAATGAATGGGTGAAAACCCAGTGTAAGCTGTAGAAAATATTGCATGTTAATAAGTTAAAAAAAATAATTTATTCATTTCTATAAGATATTGAATATGTATTTATGTGTGCTTTCTCATTGGATTTACGTGTAAATTAACATATAATAGGATTTTGAATATTTCCCATTTGCAAACGAGTTATTACGCGACCTAGGTTTCTATTATGAGTGGTGTCTTCAGATGATTTGCAATAACTATATCAACGTTTAGTTTGTTTTTTTCTTTGATTAATAGTAAAAACAAACAGATAAATGGTACAATATTTAGATGTGGAATTTAATTTACAAAATGGCAATTTCTCGCCATACATGAAAAGAAACATTAAGTTAACATACATAAATACAAAATCAATTATCTAAAAAGTATAATTAAGCACATTCTCAAAGAAATAGAACATAGACTATCAAATAATTCGTCAAAGAAAATAAAGAATGCAACTGCAGGGACAAAAATAAGTGTCCATTTCAAGGACTTTGCAACACAAAAGAAATCATTTACAGAGCAAAGGTGCATGACCTAAATGGCCAAAATAAAATATATTTGGGTTCAAGCAAAGACACCTTTAAGGTCTACATTCAAAATAGAGAACCTAAAAAACTGTACAAAATTGGCTAGCCACGTGTGGAAATTAAAATCAAAATATGGAAAAGACCCAGATATAACGTAGAGTATGGTAAAAGCAGCCAAGCATTACAATGGTAGCAAAATATGTAGATTGTACCAAGAAGAAAAGTTAGAGATTATGCTATTCCCAAACAAAAGCGAACTGTTGAATGAAAGAACGGAAATTATGACTAAGTGTAACGAATACTAAAAGATACCTCTTAGATTTGTACAACCATAGATGAAAACGCTATAATTTTTTGTAATTTTAAGAATTGAGAGGTGAAAGATTTTCTGCCACGTGAGCGTTAAAAAAAAAACAGCGTTACGTGAGCGTTCTTAAAAAAAGGTGAACGGTAATACCAGTTATTACAAATCGCCTAAAGACACCAATCATGGAAGAAACCTAGGTCGCGTAATAACTCGTTTACAAAATGGGATATATATATATATATATATATATATATATATGCGTGTGTGTGTGTGTTTGTGCGCGCGCGCGCGTGTGTGTGTGTGTGTATAAATATATACATGTTTATTCTTTCGAATCATAAAATTTGACTAGAGAAATAAGCATCAGTAACGGTTGCAGATTTTTCAATGACTATTTTTCATACGAAACAATTCAAACCCTCATAAAGGAACCTATGTGTACATCTTCATTGTTGTACACCCATCCGTTTTTGATATGCAAGCATGAAGAACTAGAAATATAAATCAATATTTCTACCCGAAATACGGATGTGGTTTTCTTGTATTTTTGTCAGATGTGCTTTATACCGATAATAAGTGAATTGTTCAAACAGAATGTTTATTGCAATGCCTGCAGTAATCCTGTGTATGCTTGATGGGTGTGATATTAAAATTTTCAAAAAATTGGAAATAAAAGAATCAAAAGAAAGAAAAAAAAATGGCTGAAAACGGATACATTACATTCTTATAAACAAATTGGAGAGTTTCATAGAATATAAATTACACTGTGTAACAAAATTTTCAATTTTTTGGTTTTGGTCAGTAAGTGTTATTTCCTAATTATTTCTGTATAGAAAGCAAAGGAAAATAACAACTATTACCTTCAAGCTTTGATTTTGCAACCTGGTCAGGGGAAAAATACGGCCATGAAATTCCAATCCCACGAATTTGGAGAGGAACAAACTGACACTCAAGCAATTGTTTCTACTGCAGAGTGGACCATTTCAAACATCGAACTGGCAAGAAAGCGCGTGCTCACATATATTCAGACTTTTTGTTATCCTCTCACGTCATCCTGCCCTGAGCTACATCTCCGAAATAATTCCAAAGAGCTCGAAACATTCTATCAGATTACAGAGGCGCAGTCAAGGAGAGAAAACCCATTTTACCCCAAATAAAAAGACCTGTACGAACTGATCAAGGTAATTGGTTCCACAAATTCCACTCAGTGAAGCTCAAATAGAAATACGGCGATATCAAGTTCTTGCTAGATACCTTGAAATATGAAGAGTACGGTTAGGAGGTTATTGGAAGCTTCAAAATGGTGGCATTCCAGATAAATCTCAAAAGCGGCTTTACCAATTTTCCGTGCTATATTTGACTTTGTTACAGTAGGGACGGCGCGGTGCACTACCCCAGAAGGGGCTGGTCATAGCGGATCGAGTTCAATGTGTGGATGAACAACATCAAATAAAAGCCAAATGTTGATTTCCCCGTAAAACATTGTTTCCTCTACTGTACTTAAAATTGTGCTTTATGAAACAATTTGTTACGAAATTTTAAATTACAGATAATGAGTCTGCAGGTTTCAAGTACCGTCATGACTTCTTCCATTTGTTGTCTGTGGCAAAAGTCAAAGCCGGTGTTTTCGTCTCACCACGAATAAAGAAGATATAGAATACAATAAATTCCCCAACAAGCTCACTAGATCAGCTTTGTCGCAGTGGTTCTTAGCTTCCTGGGAAATCACAATCATAAAAAGTATGTAGAACTTTTGAAGAACTACGGTATAAGGTGCTACAGAATGTCTCTCAAAGTCCATATTCTTGACGCTCATCTTAATAAACTGAAGGAAAACGGGGAGCGTGCTGAAAGAAGCAATGCAAACGGCTTTAACATATGCATTGTGGTAGAGTGGAACGAGAAATCGGAGTGCTGAGTTCGAATTCCAGTTAAATTCGTTGCATTCACTTATGCACAAATAACCTAAGGAAAGATATTAACCCGTATTTTCTCTCTCCAGCTATTGGTTAAATAAATAGATTGGGTTTTATAGCAGTGGGTGGCAAACAGTCTACCCCAGAAAGTAATTCAAAACTACTGGGGGGAAATCTCAACTCGATTCGTACCTAAAGCCTAAAAAGTTTAGTAGCAATATTTATGTTGAAAATATTTAATCCGATCAATAATTTTGGGGGTTTTATAACGTCAATTTGATCTTTCTCCATCCCTAATCAGTAGATTTGGCATTCGGGAGAAGAGAATCGTTTACAAAATCGATGGATTTACTTACTGATTCGATTTAATCTTTTGCGTTTTGAGTTTGATCTATAGCTGAGCCACTTCCAGTCAATCTGTAAAGGACATGAAAGAAATACATGATGTAATCAAAAGATGATTTTAACTGACAAAGAGGGATCGTGAGAAATTTTGCACTGAGAACTATTTTTACAAAAGTTACTTCTTATAATACGTTATGATCGTATACTGTTATACATTTACGTATGATAATTTACTATTATTACTTTGAATGTAATATGCTTGAAATAATGAATCTACATACAGAAAAGTAAGGTAGAAAGGAAGATATTAATATATAAATAATGTAGAAAGAATATATATATATATGTACATATATCTATGTGTGTTGTGTGTATGTCAGTGTATATGTATTTGCTAAAATTGTAGCTTTTTCGGTATGCTATATTTATGACTAATAGTGCTTAATATCAAGGATAGAACTCATTTAAATATAAATTGGGCACATGTCAACGCCGAGTGTTTTGAAGATTGCGTTCACAGAGACTGCTGTCGCTTGGTGTTGATCTCAGCGTTCCCTTTTGCATATATATATATATATATATATATATTTATTTATTATTATTAAATGTAAAGAATTTTATAACAGCAAGAAATAAAGTAAATTTCATACTTACAGGCATTTTTAAAGATGATAAATAAAAATAGAAAACACGAAAATGACTGACCGGTTTCAATCCCGTTTATCTTCAGGGTCCACTGGGACTTTTTTTAATACTTCAATTTTTAAAATATTAAAAGTGAAAATGAATCAAAACAAAGAGGAAAAGTATTATGGTGAGGGGATGGGCAGGCACTAAAGGATAATTATATGGAGTCCAATTGCATATTCTCTCTATTTACAGAGAGACGAGGTCCTAGTTTTGATATATAATGACTCCAACGCCTGTACATGAAATGCCAAGTAAGTACCAGACAACACAGTGAACTGATCCACACTGAAGCCATTCACACAATTTCTGCTACTTATCAAGCCTTTAGCAATAGCTGACCCGGAAGTGTTCACAAGTTGACTCGCATGGGTATCCTTTTTCAGAATTCTTAGTCGCACATGCTGCTTAATTCTGCAATCCAATCTCGGTGACGTCCTTCCAATATAGTCATTACCACAACTACAGATAATAACGTAAGAAATATGATGGGTAGGAAGTAAGTCGTTTTCCATTGATGGAAAAGCAGAACGAGTGTCAAGATGTACGCTAACCTAAGCAGAAAAAATTACAAGATTAACTGCTCTAGAAATTTGCTTACACACTACGTGAACCAATATAAGATAGCCTTAAATATACTGGACATTCTTCTACAGTATACGGCTTATCATTTGAAAACTTGTTTATTTTATTCCGCATCACACCATTAACAACATCACTAGGATAACCATTTTTGGATAAGGTGCTACGGATAAAATGTACATTTTTATACCCTATTTGTAAGGGTATTAATTAAATTTATCTTTTGCTTTCTTGCACAAAATGAGTCCCATCGCGTGTAAAATCGCAAAAACGTGGCTTTGCGAAACACGGAAGTTTTAAATTCTGTTAGGGTCCGATGAACGAAAACATCGAAAAAAGGTAAGAAATATACAAACTTCTTTTCAGTTGTAAATTTTATGGACGGATGAAATTGCTTCAAAATAGCGAGAAATAAATCGGCCTCTCACTCATTTTCAAAGAGATGAAAAGTATTGTCTACGTATCGATAATAAATGGACGTTCTTATTTTCATGCGTGAAGAGGGAAGACTCATAAAACCCACAAATATATTGGCTAAGGCAAGGCCCAGAGGGGATTCCATAGAGACTCAGTTTATCTCCCTATATATATAGTCGTCAAAACTAAATTTGACTGATGTTGTGGCATGTTTTCATTAATTCAATGAAGACATTCTCAGGCAATTCCGGACAAGTCAAGAAACTACGATACAACACATCACAACAAATATCTATAGTTTCTAAAACTGGAACACATGTAAACAATGAACTCACGTCAAAAGAACACATAAATTTGTCAACGGAGTGGGTATTATGAAATATTTCTGCAAAATAAAAAGAAGCCTAAATAATATACAAACTATACTAATCAAGTACTGGTTGAAGAATTCTAGCTAGAAAACTAGTAACTTAATGTTACGACGACCCCACCATAGAAAGAACTTGTCGTTGAGGTACATTTTCCTTATGGGTTCTTAGTAAACCATAAAGGCCGGAATGGATTGACCTTGTAGGTCTAATTTCAGAGTAAACGTCTAATGTCAGTAAACCTCGTTTAACCCAACTACCTAGCTGTTTTTGAAACTTCGCTTCGACTGCGATAGTGCGGTCATGAGTCTCAACTGGGCACAAAGAAAAAACAATGAAATAACAAAGAGCAAACATATTTCACATAGATCTTTGCTTAATGTGTGATCTGTATTTGTGAGTACAATTTTTTGCATTTCTTTAAGGCATGGGTGACTAGGAATCCCCTCAAAGACACTGCGTAATTCTTTCCAATCAATACGATGACTAGAACTACAACTGGAGTTATTCATGTTCACAAGCGTCATATTTGCTCTTCAAGATCTATCTATTTTGATGTTTTTTTTTAATAATTAAAAATGCCTTATTAAAGAAAGTTCTGTTCTTGTGGTCTTCGATAACGATATCTGAGGGATTAGATTTTATTGTTCTCTTTGTGTGTATTGTAAGCTCAAATTGTTACAGGTTCTATTACAGGGGATGGGTGATGTTCATACCTGTCTCTTGCAGTTTCCTTCACGTAAACTTTGCATGTTTTCCAGTGCAGATATTGGCCCAACATATGCTGAGTTGTATATTCAGTGGGTGCTAATACTGTGTAACCTAATAGAAGATGTTCAATTGTTTCTGGATAATTATAAGAATGTCTGCAATTTGGTTTAACACAATTTTTTAGTATGTGTGCTTGACAATTACTAGAAAACAAATATTGTTTCTGTGCAACCAAAACAAAACCTTTTTATTAGCTGTTAACCATGCACTACATCACCAGTGATGGGTACATGAATTTTGTACATCTACTTATCTGGTACGGGCAAAGTATTGACCATGAAGAGGCTTATCTTGCTATTGATTTTGCATTTGGCACATTGCATCTTTTTTGTTTTTAGTTTTTTAGTTTATGAAATAAGTGTATTATAGTTAACATACACTCCATCACCCACTTGAAATTTTCTTACGAATCTGGTGGCTTTGCTTATAAAGTAGGTGCATTATGATTTACATACACTTCTTCACCCACTTGAAATTTCCTTACGAATCTGGTGGCTTTGCTTATAAAGTAAGGTGCATTATGATTTACATACACTTCTTCACCCTTGAAATTTCCTTACGAATCTGGTGGCTTTGCTTATAAAGTAGGTGCATTATGATTTACATACACTTCTTCACCCACTTGAAATTTCCTTACGAATCTGGTGGCTTTGCTTATAAAGTAGGTGCATTATGATTTACATACACTTCTTCTCCCACTTGAAATTTCCTTACGAATCTGGTGGCTTTTGCTTATAAAGTAGGTGCATTATGATTTGCACACTTCTTCACCACTTGAAATTTCCTTACGAATCTGGTGGCTTTGCTTATAAAGTAGGTGCATTATGATTTACATACACTTCTTCACCCACTTGAAATTTCCTTACGAATCTGGTGGCTTTGCTTATAAAGTAGGTGCATTATGATTTACATACACTTCTTCACCCACTTGAAATTTTCTTACGAATCTGGTGGCTTTGCTTATAAAGTAGGTGCATTATGATTTACATACACTTCTTCACCCACTTGAAATTTTCCTTACGAATCTGGTGGCTTTGCTTATAAAGTAGGTGCATTATGATTTGCTTACTTCTTCACCCACTTGAAATTTCCTTACGAATCTGGTGGCTTTGCTTATAGTAGGTGCATTATGATTTACATACACTTCTTCACCCACTTGAAATTTCCTTACGAATCTGGTGGCTTTGCTTATAAAGTAGGTGCATTATGATTTACATACACTTCTTCACCCACTTGAAATTTCCTTACGAATCTTGGTGGCTTTGCTTATAAAGTAGGTGCATTATGATTTACATACACTTCTTCACCCACTTGAAATTTCCTTACGAATCTGGTGGCTTTGCTTATAAAGTAGGTGCATTATGATTTACATACACTTCTTCACCCACTTGAAATTTCCTTACGAATCTGGTGGCTTTGCTTATAAAGTAGGTGCATTATGATTTACATACACTTCTTCACCCACTTTAAAATTTCATACGAATCTGGTGGCTTTGCTTATAAAGTAGGTGCATTATGATTTATACACTTCTTCTGCAGAATTTCCTTACGAATCTGGTGGCTTTGCTTATAAAGTAGGTGCATTATGATTTACATACACTTCTTCACCCACTTGAAATTTCCTTACGAATCTGGTGGCTTTGCTTATAAAGTAGGTGCATTATGATTTACATACGCTTCTTCACCCACTTGAAATTTCCTTACGAATCTGGTGGCTTTGCTTATAAAGTAGGTGCATTATGATTTACATACACTTCTTCACCCACTTGAAATTTCCTTACGAATCTGGTGGCTTTGCTTATAAAGTAGGTGCATTATGATTTACATACACTTCTTCACCCACTTGAAATTTCCTTACGAATCTGGTGGCTTTGCTTATAAAGTAGGTGCATTATGATTTACATACACTTCTTCACCCACTTGGAAATTTCCTTACGAATCTGGTGGCTTTGCTTATAAAGTAGGTGCATTATGATTTACATACACTTCTTCACCCACTTGGAAATTTCCTTACGAATCTGGTGGCTTTGCTTATAAAGTAGGTGCATTATGATTTGTACTTCTTCACCCACTTAAAAATTTTCTTACAGATCTGGTGGCTTTGCTTATAAAGTGATTGCATTGGGGTTACATACACTTCTTCACCCACTTGAAATTTCCTTACGAATCTGGTGGCTTTGCTTATAAAGTAGGTGCATTATGATTTACATACACTTCTTCACCACTTGAAATTTCCTTTGAATCTGGTTGCTTTCCTGATAAAGTAGATGCATTATGAATTATATACACATTTTACCACTTGAAATCCTATTTTGAAACTGATGTCTTCCTTTATGACTGAATAAGATCTCATATATCTTCCATGTTCTTCTACATAGATTATCTTCTGTCGTCTGTAGTTTTTATGCATCATTAAAGACCGAATAGTGGGATTTTGCATGACAGTTCTAGTTGAACTAATACTCTGCTTCCTTCAGATCTGGGTACATACAGACGATCAATAATGCATTCGGTGGTTAGTGTCATCCATTTGCTTAATGTTAGCGATAGTCTAATTAAGGATGTTGAAACTGTATTGCGCCAAGTGGATATCCAATGTATTTCTGGCTGATATTTCCTTTTGTGAATTCAACTCGGTATTCAACACCAGAGGTACACACCTGTAGTATTATTTTCTAACTTTCACCTTCGTTTGGGTATGCTTTATTCAATTTCTTTCACTAATTCGTAGCTAACTATAGGCTCATTCTTGTTCGATTTCCCTAATTCTGTGACAAAATCTAGATCTCATGAGTATGTTTCTGCAATTATCTCTTTCTTGAAAGTTATTTTGAATATTTTATCTAAACCGTAATCCATACCAATGTAATGTCATCACCAAAACATTTTACAGAATAGCAGAGAACATTATTATTATTATTATTATTATTATTATTATTATTATTATTATTATTTTCATCTCCTCTTCTAAGTTGTACAAAAATGGTTTCTGTTCAGTTGAACATCAAGATGCTCCCCACAAACTCAAGTATTCAATGAAGACCCTAGGGTTTTATCTGTTCTTAGAAGACGGGTCTTTTGTAGTCATTTGAAGTATATCTTTGGGATGACTTCAGGAAGCCTCTTATGGAATTCTTTAAAGAAAGATCTGAGCATCGATAACACTATAATCACAGTCACTGCTCTAAAATTCCAGACCCAGTTCAACCTGCCATTTCTAAGCCTATTACATGTCCAATATTTCCCTCGCCATACATAAGAATCGACACAACTCATTCATTAAATTCTGCATTTATACACCATTCACTTCATCCACACTTAATGCTACGTTTAAATGGGACAGTCATTCAATTTTATCCTGTTTCGCTTTTACAAGATACACTTGCTGTTAAATTTAACTTTTTATTTTCTTTATTCTTCTTCTTTTATGTGCCGTGTCTCTCAAAAACATAAACGATCATCAACGTACACATCCCCCTATTCCTTGTAGCTTTAATACGCTTCCTCTTGTTACCCTTCCCAAACTCTGTTCTGACATTTATTTACCCAAACTAAATAAATCACCCGTTGCTTTCCTATGTTTCTCTTTCGCTCCATCTCTCCTATGAGTATAAATTCTTGAAATTCTCCTTCCAATTTACATGTCCCAGAGATTTCAGCTGTCTTTCCCTGATAGTAAATATTAGTTTCGGTCCATGGTATTCTCAGCGTTCTTCTGTAGAACCACATGTCAGATGTCTC
The DNA here is from genome assembly GCA_037127315.1 of Ascarosepion bandense. Lineage (NCBI taxonomy): Eukaryota > Metazoa > Mollusca > Cephalopoda > Sepiida > Sepiidae > Ascarosepion > Ascarosepion bandense. The sequence continues at coordinate 3,191,847 of JBBBDQ010000488.1, forward strand.
AAGTCTTTCTTTCATCTTTATTGGGATTGTCTAAGATTTGGTGCTGTATTGAAGAAAAGACATCACATAACATTTCGGTACTCTTTTCTTTGTTTCAAACGAAAGCCAATACGTCTTCGGATCTTAGTGTGGTACTTTCAGTCCTCTGTTAGAACACTTCCCCGGTATGTAAGTTTCTTATATACCCTTAAATAAATTATTATTATCATAATAATTATTTTTGAAATTATTATTATTATTATTATTATTATTATATTGGTGTTGTCAAAATAAGTTCTTTAATATGGTGTCAGCAAGGCCCCTCACATATCACGAACGTTTAAGAGAAACCTGACAGAATAAAGGATAATCATTTTCTGCAGATATATAATCATGGTCTTAATTCCAATTTTCTCGAATACGCTTTTCACGTTTCCTTGTGTGTTCCAAGCGTATCCATTACTACCACAATTACTTCAACAATCGTGTCTTTTCCTCTCCCTAGCTATATTGTGCTATTTTACAATGTTTTCTAGTTTTTGGATTCGTCATTGTTGTTGGTATTGTAAAAAGTACTATTGTAATTCGGTGCCATTTGTCTGTACTAAGAGATTGTCATGCATGCCTCAATAGAGTCTAACCATTAACCCGGTGAAAACTGGAGAAGGAAGTGAAATCTAGCCTAAACGTGCATTTTCAAACTCAGCAACATCTCCCTGCGTCGTCCAGTGCAAAATTCCGCATCGGCCCAACAAATAAACAACAATATGAAAATGTCAAAAAAGTACTGCATACAATAATAGCTCCAAACAAATGTAATAGAATTATGGTTAAAGGTAACTGTAAAGCCCCCAAAATAGTCGATATCACCAATGTGGTAAAATTAACTAAACAATTATGAAGAAGCAAGCTTGCTCGGAAATATAAACACAGGCATAAGAGAAGAGAAATAGGTATTTTGGTCACTGAGGTGGCGGCTTTAGGTAGATTAAACAATTGGAATAGAAGTTTGAAAATGGCCATCAAAAATAGTTACTGCGTTACTGAGATTAACATAGCTTAGTCCATGAAGTAAAGGAAATGTGTTATTTAAACAAAAAAAATTCTAACAAGCAGTTGAAATTCTGTGGAAAAGAGAAAATAAATAAATGTCAAGAAATACCATAAAAACTGGAATACAATAGTAACAGGGTTGTATTTAATTGTTAGAACGCCGTGAAAAATCTACAGAAATGGTTTAGCTGACAGAAAACGTGGGATTGTGAGAGCGCTGACAATGTTATAAGGACTTTAAGGAGATTTGTTGTCACTTGGTAAGCAGGGAATATCACGTAGGGGCCCCGGTGATGCTTGGTAAATTGGCGGCTAAACACGTCCGAAGTCTCCACAATTTAAATATCAAAAGGGTGAAGGTTGGATGTTAAAATGTGGAAGGATAAAATAATTCGTTTGTACATTAAAGTAAAGATTTATTAACAGAATGACAAAAATGTAAGAAGAAAAATATAAGTGAAATTTTGTTAACTGGACACTATAATATATTTGTGAAACGAAAAATGTTTATTGAGTAAATGCATGCAGTTTTGTAGTAAAAATTGTTCAAAGAGAAATGTAAGTATTTGAAATGTCCACAGAAGTTTAGAGTTCATGGATTTATAGTAGTAAATAGCTAAGTGTCCCGGGACCGTATATTGATAATAGTAAAATGTAAAGTTTTATGTTTCTTTCTGTGTAGTAAGCGAATTGTGATTGTAATGCTCCTACATCTTTGTGGTAGGTCGACGACAAAGTGACAGAGAAGGTAAAACAAATAATGAAATTGTACTTAACGCGTCGAATTTGTCGTCGTCGTCGTTGTTGTTGTTGTTGTTGTTGTTGTTGCTCTCTTTGGCGGTGTAGAGTGAAAAAGAAGAAAAGAAAATTGGAAGATTTGGTCTACATAACCGAGTCAGCTTTAAGTTTCTTCCTTACATTGCGAGATGTTATCAGATACCATTCCGATTCTGACTGGACTGTCAAGGTCACAGAATGTCCTTAAGTAGTTAGATCTGGTCATGTGACAGGCTTCAACGAGCATTTTCGCTTTTAGATGTGATAAAACGTTTGATTGACGTCATATTTTAATTCTCTGTTTACTCTCCAGTTAGGGTTCAGAATTTTGCTTGTCACACTGACTTGCGAAATTTGCTTTGATCTGGCTGTTTCCAAAATGTTTTTGGTCGTTAGAATCCACTTTTGCGGGTGTGCAATCTTACTTTGTCTGTTTTAGATCGTTGATGGATGATATAGGATTTGTATCCAATAATCACAGATGGGAATATACAAAGACAAATAATAAAATATAATAGTTGTTTCTGAACAATGAAATTGTTGTATTGCAAGAAAAAGAACAAGGATGAAAAATAAAAAAATACATATTTCGGACATTTGTGCCTATCTTTATTCAGATATTCATATTCACAACGTTTCGACCGTTGTACCTTCTAGCCTTCTCCAGGTGAATGAAATTTCAAACCGAATCCTTTATTTCAATTACTATTGTATATTGTTCTCCATCCATGAATCATGCTGGATGTCTTAGTTATCTCCGTTTAACTGAACTATCTAAGCTATTTCTTCACCGCTGCTCTCGCAAGATATTGACCACATAACTCTTTGGGTCACGTCATTGGATCTAACTATTGCTTTTATAAACAGAGCCATATGTTCTTGAAGCCGAAATGTTGTTAATATGAACATGGTAATAAAGATGAGCACAACAGTTTGAGCAATGTAAATAATGTAAATACTACCTCATCTTAGAAGTATAGATAAACAGCAAAAACCTAATTACATTTCTTCATTCTTCATTCCAGAATGAGATGTTCATAAATAATTCGTCATATTATCTCATGAATTGTTCATAAATAATCAGTCATATTAACTTATGATTTGTTCATAAATAATCAGTCATATTATCTTATGACTTTTTCATAAGTAATCATTCATATTATCTTATTAAATATTTGTGTTTGTTTGTGTGTGTGTATGTGTCTGTGTCTGTGTGATAGAGAATGTCAGATAAAGAAAAAGGAGAAAACGAAATTATAGGAAATGTTTGTCTTGACAATAAATGTTGCTAAAAATGGAAAACAATAATTATGGAAAGTATATTCAATGGTTAGCACGATTGATGAACGCCACAAGTTTATTTTTCTTACCTGAACAATAAGATGTGAATAGATTATATGTTTATTTACTTCATGTTGAAATTTGTATTAAGCTTAAACGCAGTGTACAAAATTACACTGCTTCAAATATCAAAACGGAAAAAAACGGTAGAAAAACGAGAAAATATGTAAAATGTAATCTGACTTCGAGCCAATACATACTAATCTTGTCAAATCTAATAATCCGATCGACACAAATGCATCTTGAAGTCATTGAGGAAGACATACATAAATTGAGATTTATGCATTGTAACTGAATAGAATCTTAAGTACAAAGATGTCGATATGAAATGAAAATGATTAAAATGTATGATAACTGGATTTTAGTAGCAGAGGAAGTTTTATGCAAGAAAAAGCGTTCTATTTCAGTAATATACACAGATAGAAAGAGAAATTATAATTTTAAAAAGTACAACATCAGTAGATAATTTTCATGAACTTCAGAGTTATATTGCAATATGTTTTTATTTTTAAAAAAATTAATAGTGATTGGTTTTTTTACAGAAATATATTTTCTTGCATTTTACATTGTGGTAAAATTGTTTTGAAGTGATCGAATTTTTTTACATTATAATTTCACATAAAATGTTTCTCAGTCATGATCAACTATTTAAATTTATCTATGTCGCAATATGTAATATTAAAGATTATATCGCAATGTATTAATTGTATAGACATATGCTAAAACCCTAGACATCTTTAGAGAAACATTAACCTATGTATAAACTTAAAATATTGCACTTGGCTACAAAACGTAATAAGCTGGAGACAATGTCTACAGATGCTTGTTATGCTGAACATCTGCCTATCAAATTATACAAACTTATTAATCAACTAATTCATACCCAGCGTAATCCTGTATCATAATAAAACAACTAAAAATGTCTTAATAATTATATATTTGTAGAATCTCCAGTATTAGTTATAGAGTATGCGGGTAGTGCAATGATTAGCGGTTTTGAACAATAAACCGGTGAGTTCGAATTCTGGTGGAGTTGGTTGCATTCACCTTGTGAGAGATATGACTCCATCTCATCTTCCCCTCAGCTATGGGTTAAATAGAAGGGCTTTTTATTTGTGGTTTGCAACCAGTATATGAGAACGAAGAGCTGAAAAGCCCTATGTAAGTATAAGGCACATTGAAAAGATCATGGTATTTTACAATGGCAATATTCCCGATTGCAGACGATGGTATACATATATCTATTATAGTTTTCTATCCATAATCAATTAATGATACTGAATAGGATGACAAATATTAATGTCAAATGGATTTATTATCAAAATATATAAATGTAAAGTAAATACTCCAAAAGTATTTGTACGTGCAACCAAATATATTTTAGTTTTGATTTATTATTAGAAATTTTTAAACTAGAGCAAATGAATTAGCTGCAAGGATTTTATAAGCTTTCATTTTGTCGGTATTATCCCGATCACTTTTAAAGTGAAAAATATATAAAAGATGAAAACAATGACAAAAACTATAAATCATTTTAGTGTCAAAAACCATATACGATACATTTAAAGATCAGTATTAAATTCACAAGTACTACTTATATTGAAAATTAAATTTGATATGTGGAAATACGCTAAATGTTTACTTCCTCCTACTTTATGTGGCATATTTCTTTTGAACTTAGGCGATCATGGCTCTACACAATTCTTTGTACTTCGTAACTCTTAATAAATTTTGTCTATTTGTTATTTCTTCTAAATCTTGTTTCCGCATCTCCAGCTAACCGTGTTTCTTATGCCTTGTTTACTTTTCTCCTAATCGCCTTCAAACTTTCACGTGAGAATCGAATTCTCCAAGGCACCTTTTTCATCCTAGAATTTTCAATTGTCTCTTTCTGATGTTAAGTATAAGTTTCCTTTTTGTTTCCATATTCTTAAAATTTCGTCATTTCTTATATACTCAGTCTATGGTATGCATAGCATATTTTTATAGAACAACATTTTTGTTACTTTGATTATCTCCTTCATATATGAGGGGATTGTCAGGATTTCACAGCCAAACAGGAAAACAAGGGTGTAAAACAAGGATGTATCTTCTCTCCGGACTTCTTTTATTACATTTAGTTTTGTATAAATGCTGAACTAATTTTCTATTTATATGCAGGAATTTTGCTGCCAGTACAGGTTCTTGATTAATCTAATTTCCTTCTCAAATGTCAAGGTTGCTAAGCACTTCCAGGAAGTTTTTGTGGCGTATATTATCGAACGCATTTGTGCAATCAATAAAACACATGTATACGTCCTTCTGCATTTGTATTGCTCTTTCTGATAAAATTATGGGCATAAATCTCGCATTTCTTGTTCCAGTATATTTAACAAAACTGCAGTTGTTTTTTTCCTATTTGATTCTGCTGCGCGTTTGTTCGTCTTGAATTCGGATGATACGCTTTGCCTCATTAGGATGATTGTTCGATGGAGTTCATAATCGATCGGACTTGGCCTTTTGCGTAGTTATATGCATATTCATTTACATAGGTATTTCGGTATATCACCAGAGTCATATATTTCATTTATTACTCCTGCAAACTTTCTTATATCGAAATCATTTAAGGCTGCCAGCATCTCTATTGAGCTTCGTTCCTTTTGTTTTCATATGATTTCTTTGTAAGTTTTTTTCACACACAATTTCGTTGTATTTTGTTTTTACGACTTTTTCTTTCCTGCACTGTTAACTATTCTTTCCATATGTTTTATTTCGATTCCTCTCATGTTTTGATTTCCTTCCTGCATTTTTATTCTACAATATTTCTATACTTTTGTTTAATTTTCTTCTATTGTAAATTTCCTCTTTTTTTTCATTTTTAACCGTTTTTAGATTCCACAAATTTCTTTTCATTTTCGTTCAGATTTCATTCAGCATTCTCAACTGCTATGTCTGTCTACTGGCGAGGTGTCTACATCAGCAAAAATATTTTTAGAAAACGATAAAGAGCAAAAGAAAATACACGGCAGTTTGAAATTTGAAGAATATTTTTATTCCGCAAAATAGTAATAACATGAGAATAAGTAGTCTAGCTGTGAAAAACGTACGTCTTTCGTTAACTGTAGTGTTAAAATTCAACAATGCAAAACGTCTAGTTATTGAGCGGCTTGAAAAAAGCGCTACCAGTTAAGAAAAGTGAAATTACAACTTAAGGAAGCAAGAAAGAAGTGACTGACGGGAGTCTTTCAGAAAATTACATGTCTCTTGTACAGGCAGTCGTCTGTATTGTGGCCTAAACTCAAAACAATCATATCGTAGAGAGCTAACCATTTTATTGTCTTATTTCTTCATTGTTGCCATCGTTTTCGAGAATTCATCTCGTTCTCTGTTCAATTCTTATAAAACGCCATACTTCATTTCTTGTTTCATTCTCTTATTTTTACAAATTCTGTTCTTGCTGTATTTTATGTTTTTTTCCTTTTCCACTTTTTGTCGTTTTCATGTCTTTTCCTATTTTCCTATTTTCATTCTGCTTTTCTTTCTTCAACTTTTTTAGTATTGTATAACTGATGCAAGTTCTTTTCAGTAATATTTTGTTTAAGAGTTCAGCCTCCTCCTTGTAGTGAACGAAAATTATTCATATTGCATACATTTCGTGACTTACCGTGAGGAGAACACCATTGACAATTAAAAATTGTTTTATAATGCTCCCCCACTATTGGATATAATAATCTATTTATCGTTAGCCGACAGAGTTTAATGCAGACAATACGTTTTCATGCCTGACTAATCCTTCACTAGTATAGTTATAGGTTATGTAATATTATATTAAATATATCAAAGTTATTGTTGCTATGGAAAAAATTATGATTGTAGTTTATAGTTTATATTGTGTGAGTTAAATGTTAATTTACTGTTCAAATGTAGCAGTATATATATATATATATATATATATATACTGGTTTTATTAAAAATGGCAAACAGCCTAATATGATTAATTTTTATGTTATATTTCATGTGAACCTATGACGTTTTTGTTTATCAGAGCACATCGTCTTACTTTTAGCCATTATTAATTATAAATTTTATTTTATGTGTAACTGAATGTATATAGTGTCATGCATGTTTGTAGAGTAGTATTTATGTTTTAAACACGATAAGCACGTTGTTATCGTACTCGTAGTTGATGTTATTGAGTGTTAGTTTTTCCTTTTTATTAATAATGTTTCCACCATTTTTAGCATTTTTGTGCATGTGAATGATGGTATGATATTTGAGTTGTCAACAAGTATGTTACGGATAATGTATGGTAGGTCTTCTGTGTGTTTAATTGAGATGGAACTGAGGCTTGTTTTGAGAGATGCAGCCTAATTCTTCACTTCAATTTCCCACCTAAAAAAATACTAAAGCAAAAATATACGTCCGTTACGTAAATAATATTTTCATTTTAGCTGAGAACAAAAACGAAATTTACAATGACAAAACTACATTTGAAAAAAATTCCATCCTCATCTTTTACACATGAGCTCAGTCCCCAAAAAAGGAGTCTCGTAATACTATTTTCATTACTTCATTATATACAAAACTACAAGTAAAAAATTCTTATTAGCTTAATTTTACTAGTCAATGTCCTCTTAGTTATAAAATTGGTGTTATTAAAAGTTTCCTTACGAAAGCGTACGTGATTCATATTCTCACTTGATTTTCTTCAAAGAACTTCATAACTCGAAACAAAAACTTGACAACAACGATTTCCAAATTATTTGGTTGACTAACACATTAGACTTTTTTTCAAACTTGAAAAATAACAACAATAAACACATGGATAAAAACAATAACGTTAACATTTTCTACCAAAATCAGTTGCATAGCAATTATAAACTGAACGAATCTTCAACCAAAAATACGCAACATTCATTGAATTAAACAAATATTTAAATTAATTATCTATTAAAAAAAATTAAAACTGCTAACCTCATTGTCAAAACTAACGTCATCTACAAGATCTTATCTAGAATGAACCAACATTATTTACGAATTAACATGTTCTTTGAAGAATCCAATCTGATATTTTACACATATAAAAGGGCCCTATACAACTATAATTCACAAATCTGTGCAAATAAATATTCATTAGCTAAACATATTTGAAGCTCGCTTATTTTACACAGTCATTCTATCATAAACATTCTTAATATAAATGTATTTTTAAAAATATTAGTACTCACATTTATATTTTCTATATTATTATAAAGTCGTTTACTTGTCTAACCATCATTTTATTAATTTATAATGTAGAATGCAAATATTCGTTCTCAAAAATTAGTTCTAGCAAATATGATTCTTATGATTTTCGCACGTAAGCGTTCGTTTAATTTTTAATTTGGGGCGTTTTGTTTAAAACTACTTATTTTTGTTTACAGTATTATAATGCTGGAAATATATTTCACGTGATACCTGGTTTTACAATAGCCTACCACACAGTCGGAGTCATATATTCAGAATTTGAAGCTCAAAACAAATTAAAGAGATGAATTAGTATGAAAGTCTTTTTATTTTCCAACACTCAGATATTACAGGAATGATGAGTGTGTATATTTCCTTTCATATTAGAGAATCCCCTTTCCAATGTTATTTAAATAGATACATTCATCAGTAGCATGTTTTATTTTAAGGTATATGTTTAGTATCATACTATTTTTGTTATCAAGCTGAAACTGCGCTAAGTGAAACGTATTTCTAAAATGTCATACAATAAAAAAAAAGAAGGAAAATATACTTATTAACAAGGCCAAGTCTTTTTAAAGAATCATAATACAAAATGTATTAATCTATAGGATCTTTGTATTGTGGAAACATGAGAAAGGTGCTTTACTCAAGTTCATTTATTCAAAAATATAAAACTATTTTTTATACTACAAAGTTTTTATTTTTATACTGTGTAGATAGAAATATCTTGATGATTGATATGTGACCTCTCTTGGTGCATTCATAGTAATTGTAATATTAATATTGATTACGCTTGGATTCGAAACTGAACAGACATGTAATTTCAGGAGTATCTGACGATGAAGATTTCACAATATTCCATTTGGCTTCTTCTGCAAAAGTTAATCTTAGCCGAGTTTGGCTAAAGCACATCGGCCATACAACAGTGCACCCTGCTTAGAGGCACGTAAGTTTGAAACCTACCGTAGAACATATATTTTTATTTCATAAAATTTCTCGAACCTTAGACGAATAAATAAATAAATATATTATGTAATACACGAAGCGTCTACTCAAATAAAACTATCCACTAAATATAACGTTTAACTTGATAAAATCTGTCCGATTAATAAATTAAATGAATCCATTACTTCTTTAGAAATTGCTTTGTTTACGTTTGGATTAGAAAATGAGCAGATATTAAGTTTCAAAATAAATTTACGAATCAGGGAACCAACAAAGATTTCTTCCTTTATCTTTGCTTCATTTGGGAAATTTATTCTGCACATACTTGAATGTTGCTTTTGTTTGTCCATAGCAGGCAAAAACATTTTATAAACCAAGCGTGATATGAAGAGGTGGCAACAAAATGTTCTTTAATTCAACTAGTGGTAAATGCTGAACATTTTTCCTTCTAGCTTTCATTGGCTGTTTTAATGGTTTTTTTTCTCTTGATAAAATGATAACTTCCGTTTAGACTGTCCCATCCACAAAGAAAACAAGAATACTTGGTGTATCCTTCTTGCAGTCTTGGAAAAAGCGCAGCAATCTTCAAATCTCCGCAAAGCTGCTATAATGTTTATCATAGTTGATAAATCTCACTGGTTATTTATACTGTTAAATCTTTATTGTTATATTCAAGATGTTTCAGCCGTTGTACGATCCGTTCTTTTTCAAATGATATTTATTTTTTAATTACGAATTGAATCCTTTATTTAGTTCACAGGGTAGATTGTTTTAATTCAACGTGCAAAGTCTTTGGCTATCTCTGTTTTAATTGATTCATCTTGATATCTCAGTTGTTAAAGTTTTTGTTCTTTCTGTTGTAGTCAGGTATTGAACTAACAACTCTTTGGCTCAAGTTACATTTGGATCTCCCAACTAAAGCTTTTATCCACTTTTATCAATTTTCTTATTATCCTTAAAACATTCGTGAGTGAAGTCTTGGAACTTATAAATAAAATAACACTTTTTGCCATTGCTCGTATTACATCCTTTGCTATTATTGTTTTCCTGTATCTTCCTGTATTACTAGTCCCCATATTGTATTCATGTCTATGCTTCACCGGCTTAAGATATTTTTAATTCCCTTTTATCTCCACATATGGTCAGCTATATATAATTGTTTTATTTCCCCTCGTATTACAAGCTTATGATCTTGCAGTCTTATTGTGTGGGGTGGCCTGTTTCTCCTTTATATCACGGCTTCACTAGATGACATACAAACATTCTGGTACTTTTGGGGCCGGAATGTCTTCATTGTGGTAGAGAGGACACAAATTTGAGATTGTTCCTGTTTATTGACAGTTTGAGGCAGTTGGCAGATGTATCAATCATTGGCATGATTGGTTGGCTCTCGCTAAATTATAGTCAATACAAAAGCAGTTTTTTTTCTTGATAAACCATTGACTGAGATTTATTTCACAGGTATTATAGCATATGTTCAGTGCTCACCTAATGTCTTGATCTCTAATTTTGCATCCAAAATAAAGTTAAGCTTTTCCCACAACTGTTATGTCTTACTTTTGACATGCAAAAGTCACCTCGATCACACAAAGCAGAGGTTTTCGGCTTTGTTCAGACATTACGGAGCATATTTCACAGGTCAGTAAAATGTGAGAAAACCTGAGTGAAAAGGAAAGTAATAATTGGTTAATTTTGAAAAATATGTATATAATAATTAATCTCGAAAGTACAAAAACTTTATTGAAATATTCACATAACATCACTACTGTACTTTGAAATCTAGAGCGAATCAACAATTTTGGATAGCATGTATATTTCCAGTACACCAAAAAGATTGGCTATTTTGTAAGTATGCATAAAAAGAGGCCATTAACAGTTTCTAACTTGAATCATATTCAATAGAACTTCGGCATACATTAGGGTGGATTTAAGTGAACAATGCAGTGTAGCTGGCATATTACCTTTATTTATTTATATACATTATATATGTTCAGCGAATCATAAGATTTGACTCATCAGAAATACTGAAAAAAATCCGTATAACATATTTTGATGCGCAACAAACATCGAATTCTGATAATAAATTGAATAGACATATTTTCATAGATAAAATAAAAATGAACAGTTTTCAGAGTATGACACGCATGAAATTCAATATTATCGCACATTTTAAATCCTATACGCCTCAAATCGTGCACAAAAATAAAATAAGATAATTAAGAGAAACATTTTTGCCTTCTATCCTAAATTGTTCAGATTCTTATTGCTGCGCAGATTGTTTTTCGACAATTGTATATTTGTTATTTTTTATGAAGCACAATTGTAATGAAAATATATTTTATTTTCCGTTTTATTTTTGTTTCTTTAGCAACGATATTTGAACCGAATATTTACATACCAAATGTATGTTAACTAGCTATAAATGCATTTGTTTATAAACAAACAAAATGTATATAGACATTTTCTTTTCAAAACTAAAAACAATAACATAATTTTTAATTGTGCATTCATTTATGCGTAAATTTACTGGGTGAAATTTTGAAAACATACAAGAACTACTCGTGCATTTAGGGCAGAGAACGAATGCATATAATAATATATGAACGAAATATATTTCCAGAGAGGAGAGGTGTCTTGAAGAGTGCATAAAATTTATGATATACTGTAGAAGAGATTTAATACGCGTACAAATCAATACGTATAAATATTCCAGTCATGTTTTTCTGTTTAGACTTTACACATGAAAATCATTGAACTTATTCCAATGCTATTATGGAGCCAACAAAATATTGTTTACCATACTGACAATATCCACTTCATGACTTAGTGAGATGAAAGTGTTTGAAGAATATAGAAAAAATGTACTTCAAACACTGTATTCACAATTTGATCTACTGTACAATATGATATTCGAAAATTGGAAAAATACAACGAAAAACTAAACACACCTTGTCTATTGAAACTTATCTTAGATATATTCTTTCTACTGAAATACAATATATATATATATATATATATATATATATATATATATATATATATATAAACTAGAATGTCTGCTTATTTATCCAATTCTCTTTTAATTTAATAAATCTTGGGAAAGGATTTTGAAGAATAATTCCAGATAATAAATATTCGTTTTGGCAAGTTTGATATCAATGCAAGCAGGGAAGACACCCGGGTGAATATTACAAAGGAGAACACTGAAATTCTGTGATTACTGCATTCATGTAAGGTTGAACATTTCTGGGTAGCCGTATAATAACTCAATGCTCATCCGCTAACACTCAAACCCTCTCTTACAGCAGCTGACTCATGTATACATTATCTTTATTTATGACTTAAATTTCAATGTGCGTGATGTATTTTTCTGTGTTCTTTTAGAAATCCATGCTTATTTTCTTAATATATATGCATAATTTTTAGAATGATTGATCAATTACATTACGAGTTTATTTAGGAAATTAAAAAAAAATATGTTATACAAAACAGAGTCTATTTGTTTTTGAGTCGCACCATTAATAGCTGCTTCAGAAGAATAAATCTGCTAACGCCTATAAGTGTTGTACTTTAGAATGTTTTATAATGCTGCTTAACAAATGGAAGTGGAAATATATAACACTTTTTACAACATTTAAAATTAAATTCCATCTGAATTTTTGCGATCAGCACTTATGATTAATATGGGGAAGATGGTCAACATATTTGTTATTATTGCCACGTTTCGTTCGTTATGTTCGGTCTTCTTCATTTGACTTGTCAATCCGGATAATCTTCTGAGAATTTGGAAGTGAACATTTTACTTCACCTATGCGAGTCAATGTCTTGGGATATTTCGTCTACTATTTATTTTCTCACGCTCATAAACTTGCCTGAATTTTCTTCTAACCTGATCAATATTCATGATCACTCCGCTAGCAATAGATGTTTAAAAACAATAACATTTTTGCTTTTGTATATGTATACTTGTGACAATATAAAATCTACACATGTACTTTGATAAAGTACTTCAGAGGACGGAACGCGTCAGTTAAGATAGGTTTTCCATTTATCTTTATTCGCACACACACAAACACACACAAACACACTTATATATATATATATATATATATATATATATATATATATATATATATTGTAACTAAGTTGTTGAACTCGTAGGTTTATTTACCTTTTTGTTCATGCATTTACTTTTATAAAGAGTGCTCAATACAAATGTAGAGCGTTATACTGTAATCGTTGTTACAATGTTTTTAAATTCATAGAATCACTACACTAAACATTTCTCATGTTTCGAAGCCAGCCCATTATGTTTTGGCTTCATAAAAATCACCTGAGGATGAAGCCAAAACATAATGGGCTAGCTTCGAAACATGAGAAATGTTTAGTGTAGTGATACTATGAATTTAAAAACATTGTAACAACCATTACAGTATATATGTGATCCATGTGTATTTTATTCTGTTCTGATCTGAATTGTGGGTGTATCCGTACATGTCTAAGTATACAATACCATTTATGGATTACTAAGCACAATCGCTACATTTAGAACAAATTAAAAAAATACCTTTCATTATCCAAATCAAAAAGTGCCAAGAATTGAATGCGTATTATAAAAGCAAAGGCATAAACTTCAAATCGCACAAATAGTTCTCATCTTCCTGCACTATTCAAAATGAAGAATGAATAAAGAACGGTATCAATGATTGAATAAAGTTCAAGCATCATTTCTGGTGTCAAAAGAAGATCGATATTGCTTACTAACGAAATGAATGAACAAAAAAATATACGATGAACGTTCCATTTACAGAAAAAAACAAACATAACAATAGTGTCACTTATTCTTTTATGAGCATAGCAATAATCAAAACTGCATATGTTATTTTCATTTATCAATAAGCAAAAGTATAAGTAAAATATTGCAGTATTTTTACGCGTTCTCGTCGATTGTGAACTTGTTCTAATTGAAAGAAATTTTACATACAAACATAATATACGACGTTAATCGTGACCCCATAAAAACGAAACAAGCGCCGATCAACGTTTTGATTTGTAGAAAATTTTATCATAATTATAAATAAATCATATGTAACATTTGATCTTTTATCTTTGGAGAGCTTTTGATTTCTACAAAACAATAATTATTACTATACAGTAATTATTTGATATATGAAGAGATAATGAGACAATGACGGAAAAAGTACATATAAAGGGAATGAGGGAGGGATAGATAGATAGATAGATAGATAGATAGATAGATAGATAGATAGATAGATAGATAGATAGGGAGAGACAGAGTGAGAGAGAGATAGAGATCAACTAAGCAGAATTAATTAATAGGATTTGTGTATATTTAGGAAGAAGATTTTTTCAACTCCTTATTTTGTTTCTTTTTAATATTTATTTCCATTCTTGTCTTTATTAAGCGTTTTTCTCACATGTTTTCCCATCTTTATCCACCTTGAAAATTTTTTTTGTAATCCGTTCTTATTCCTTTTTAACTCCGAAACAACTTGATGAACGCCGATTTAATTTTTCTCGAGAACGTTAATATTGCCGCTGACTTTCCTGATGGTATATTGGAACTTGAGGATATATATTAAAAATCTCAAAATATGTTGTAGTGCTTCTTCGTTAAATTTTTCATAGCTTGTTTTTTGAAATGAATGTAGCCACAAGCCGTTCAACTGTCCGTTTGATCTTGAGTGATACGGCAGATAGTATTATGCCCAATGCAGAACATTTTATAAAAATTTTCGAGTTCATGACCTATGGTGCCTGAAATTACATCTTTTCAAACAGTTTGTGTAAACATTCACTCTCACCGAAAGAGTTAGTATTTTTCCCTTACAAATTTTCGGCTGCTTTGTAAAGCTGTCTACTACAATAAGATAATGTGATTCATTTACTGGAGCTGCAAAATGTATGAAGTATCTGTCTGACCAAGTTTGTATTTTCGTGTTAAGTAATTTTGCTGCTAAGTCTCAACCATTGCAAGCTATTAATATTTTCAATGTCTTCATATATTTAGGTTCAGTACACATAGCTTTTTATGAAAGACTTCATCCTAGAAATTCCCGTGTGTCCACTATGCATTCGATTTTGTAATATACTCGCTATTACAATTCTTTGTGTAAACATCAATACGCTGTGAGTTAGCGTCAAATTCTGGATTACGTTCTTTCTTACTTTCATACGGTTGTTTGTTTTTCATTCCGCAATATACAAGTCTCACTGTTTTTCTTACAGAGTAAGATTTTATTTTTTACAGTGTAACTGGTGATTCGAATGTTAATTGAATTATATATTTTAATTTTTATTTTAAATCAGCAATGACAACGACCTTAAAAGGTTTAGAATATTTTTGTATCAATCTCGATAACTCTTAATTTTTCAGATGGTTGGATTTCCATCCTAACATCCCATTTTAATAAGATGGTACCTCAGATTGTTGTCTATTTGATGCATGCAAAATTTCTTTTTGCGAAACATAAATTGATAATAGAATTCTGTGGTCTGTTTGCAACAGAAAATTCTGTGTATAAATTTGTGAAAATTTTCACTGCGAATATTATTACTAATTGTTCCTTTTCGATCTGGCTGTGGTTTTGTTTTTCTACGCATAGTAGCTAACGCGAACCGTGTACGACAGCGTTCATCGTATTTACATAAAATTACTGCTCCTCTACCGTAGTTCTATAACATCTGAAGTCACGACAATTTCTTCTTTTGGGTCGTAGTGTTCTAATGATATGACTAACGTCAGTATTTTTTAAAATTTTTTCAAGCGCCTTCTATTACTTATCAGACTAGTTCCACTTTATGCTTTTTTCAGCAAACAGTTCAGTAGAGCTGTCATATTCTGTGTATTAGGTACATAAATTTTATAATAGTGTGATAGTTCCAAAAATCTTGTAAAAATTGAAATATTTGTTAGAGGTGGTATATTCTTAATTTCACTTTCCATAGACGGATTTAGTTAACGTTCATTTTTGTAAAAGATTTATCCTAAGTACCTAAATTTAGTCATAACCCGATCGCATTTTCTTTACCAAGTTGGAAGCCGTATTCTCGTATTTTTCAAAAACAGTTTCCATAGGTCTGATATGTTGTTCTTTCTCTGAATTAATATATCATCCAGATAAGCCAATGCGAAATCAAAATCTGCAATCATGGAACCCATAGCCTTTTAAAATATATCTGAAGTAACTTTCATACAAAGAAGTCGATTGAACCTATATTATCCGTTGTACGTATTTATAGTTTTCAAATCTGAACATTCATCTTCAACATGTATTTGTAAATTAGGCTAAAAAAATCCAGTTTCGAAAAAAGATTTGCCACCATTCAACTTTGCAAAAATTTCCTCTTGACTTTGTAATTTGTAGTTAAGAGGCTCTAAACAATTGTTTGACCCTGTGGAAAAATCAACACAAACACGAATTTCTACTTTTCATCCACTCCTTGTGTTGCCAGTTTTAAATGATTATTTTTTCTATTACATGTACTTTTTCAATAAAGTTTATTAATTCTTTGTTGAATTGCTCCAGAGATGCGAATTGTATATTCCGTTTTGATTTGAATATTGGCATCGAAACTTTTTTAACATGACATTCCATTTTAAATTTCAAACACAGACCCAACTCATTTGACAAATCACCCGGAAAATTTTTTTAGTTCTTTTGATCATCACCCTGTTGTTTGAAACTGGTCGCCTTTCCACTTGTGTTGTGAAATAAAAATTTTTACGCAAATACCAAAGTTTAAATAATTCCATCGAGTCAGTACCGAATAAGTTAGTACTAATTTTAAACATATAAGCCTTAGCTTTTACACACATATTACGGAATTAAGCATTACAAGTCATTTTACGAAAAAGGTGTTGTTTACTTGGTTTACCGTTCTGGATAAACTGTCTGTATTTCATTATATGTTGTCTTTTTTTCAAATTACTTCCAACACATAAGTACTTTCCAAGAAATGTTATAGCATCAGTTTCATAGGCTGAATTGATTTATCTGTATCCTGGTATTCTTTGGATAGCTGAAAGTCTGAAATACTATACGGTGACGGTATATGTAACGGTTATTAAAAGCGAGACCGTACGAAAAAGTCTGCAATTATTCTGATATCAAGATTGTTTAAAAGGTCTAATGTTGTGGACTACATATTGAAAGAACCACTGTTCGAAATTTGTTGAAAATTAATAGTTCTAATTGTATTTTACTAACAGATGCACAAATTAAACTGCATAGTTTTATACAGGTATAGTTCCATAAGAAATATGCTGGATACTGACTATCTTCTGTCTTCTTTTCTGTGTTGTGTTCCTTAAGGACGTAGTTTATCATTGCCCTCCGTAACATGCTATTCCTTGTAGCTCTTAATAGATTTTCTCTTATTATCTCTCACAAACCAGGGTCTGCTATCCACTTGCTGAAGTTCATTAAGTATGTCACGAGTTTGCTTTCTCCTGCCTTTCTTTTCCTCTAACAGTCTTGTGAGTATTAGATTCTCCAAACTCTCTTTCATCATTACCTGTCCCAGAAACTTCAGATGTTGCTTCTTGATATTAAGTATAAGTGTTATTTTCATTTCCATACTCTCCAAACCTTGTCTTTGCTCGCATGTTTGGTCCATGGTATCCTGAGCATCTTTTGGTAGAACCGTATTTCTGTTGCTTCGAGTCTCTCGCTCATCTTTGATGAGATTGTGCAGCATTAGCTACCATATAGACATATATATATCATATAACATCTATTATTCTTTTTTTTTTGTTTCCAACAAAATAGTCAAGTGTCTCAATACCTAACTCAACTTTTGGAATGCATCATTGGCCATGCCAATACGCCTTCGGATCTCAGTGTCACACTTTCCGTCCCCTGTTAGAACACTCCACAGGTATTTAAATTTGTACCTGCTTGATTTTACTATCCCCGACATGTAGTTAGCATTTTATGCTTCTATTTTTGCTGATGACCATTCATTCAGTTTTCTTATAGATTATGTTAATCCTTTCGTGTCGTTTACTTTTGCTACATTCTGTAACAGGTATTGTATATTCCTTTCCGTGTCTGTTATCAGAATTTTGTCATCTGCATATCTCCCATTGTTAATATTGTGTCCGCCAATGACGAATCATAGCAGGACTTCTAGTTCTCTCAGAATTGCTTCACTGTATACGTTGAATAGATCCCTTGAGAAGTCAGGAACAATATGACCTACGAATTATATACGCGCTAATATATATATATATATATATATATATATATATATATATATATACGCTCTCACAGCTTGATCTGATTAAGCACTCTGGAAGAATGGTAGACTTTGAAAAAAATAGTAGCTACTCTAGCATCTATGCATTTCTCTTTCAGTCATGAATTGGAGCACTCTAACTACTAGCGTATGATACATCATACGCTAAAAGTCTGCCTCCTTCTACCGAGCGCCGATAGAGGTAGAATCACTTTATGAGTGTTGCAGGTTGCACATAATATATAGCATAATGTTACCTTCTATAAATATTCATTTTACTATATAATATATAATATTATAAAACCAAATATAATTAGTTTTCTAATTAAAATAAATAAACATTTGATATGTTTATAAAATATCATGCAGTTAAATAAAATATTTTAAGACACATCCACGGACAGGATTGAGATGAGATTTACTTCTTTGTTAGTCTATTCTCATTACTGTGAAATAATGTGAACAAATTTGAGAGAGTATTTTGCTAGGTTATCACAGTGTTTATATATTGCTTTTCGTCCTTGTCAATTTTGAAATGTGTTAACCTGTGCCAGTTAAATATTGTTTACTAAGTCACTTTACTCAGTATACATGACTAGGCAAGTAGGAACATAAACATTACTGATGGATATCTCATAGAGACATACAAACATACAGATATTCCGAAAAAGTCAGACTCTTTGTTGCGGGGAAAATCTAGCAGCTCGTTAACTATTAAAATTTTCAATAAATCTCAGTTAAATTCTAAACTAAAGCGAGACTAACTTTATTTTTTACTTACACATTTTCTACATTGAAGAATCTTTTCGGTGCTTTGCTGGTAATAATACTTAAATTGTAGTTGCAATAATATTAATCAGTGTATGGTTTTATGTTGAACCTCACTCAGCATTTACTTTTTATGGTTCTAAGAGTTTTCAATTACTCTGATGAGTTCACTCGACCTTCAGAATAATGGCACTAATTAGCGATAGATAGAACTTCAGTTCGTTGGTATTAAGGACAAAATACAAAAGAGATCAATGATTGAATAAAGATTTATGATTTTCACTCGGTTTAAGTTTCAGGCCTAAAAATGAATTCCAAGAAATTTGGTTGGTTTTAAAGAAAAATGCAACAAATACTTTATTTTCAGAGCACAATTCTTTTAACATACATCGCATTTTAAACAGGCGGTAATTGATTAAAACATTGATTATACGTTTGACTAAATGCAATTAATAAACTAATCAATTCAAGTCATAGAATATGTACTGCACGGTTTGACATATTTATTTGAATAGATCCCGTTAAGTTGGAATGTATTGCTAGATACCTTCTAGATAAAATGTGAATTAGATCACATATGACTATAAGTGTTTTTATTTGATAGTAATGGTAACATTAATAACAATGTACTATGATAATTTTGTTTAGATAATAATTTTTATTTCCTCCATTTTCGCATAATAATGCTGTGTCAGTAATTCGATATATGTTTCGGTTATAAAAAAACAAATTTATAACAACAAGAGCTGTGGATAAGCAATTGAGTCTTGCGCTACTGTAAGGGCTTCGTATAGCGTAATAATACGGTATACTGGCTTAAACGTTGTTGCGTAGGTTAAACACTAAACAAATGTCTCTTGTCTGCCACGAAGCAAACTTTCTTAATTAAAAACATGCTCTCTAGTCTGATAGATATTATTTTCAGAGTTAAATTCACTTCTGTTTATTCAAACAAGTCAGTCCGTAAATATAACGCATAACGTAAATCTGAGGAGCGCGTATTATTCTTCAAAACGGTTTCTGAATATACAGGACAATAGACAAAAATAAATATGCTGTTTAATAAATAAACGGAGAGTCTGTTTAAATATGAGTATCCACTAAAAATACCGTTTGAAGTGGTCGAACAGATAAATAAATAAAATATACACCACTTCTTTAATATATATATATATATATATATATATATATATATATATATATATATATATACATATACATCGGCCAGGAATAAATAGAGGTTGGATGACATTTTACTAAAAACTAAAAAACTACCGGTTTCGCTCGGATCTTTATCAAGTTTATTTCTGGGATTTAAGCGTAAAATTGAAATGGAAATTATGAAGTGGGAGAAGAAAAAATCTTTAAGGATACTATATTCAGTCCCAGAAGGCATTCTCTCTGCTTACAGAGAGTTGACCTCCGCACCTGATTACTAACAGACTCCAGCACCTTAAGATATTATAGCAAGTGCGACCTACATCAGTCAGTCAGTTAAGTGCCATACGTGATACATGCTTTGGGCGACCATGTCTCGAAAGAGACATGACTGACTGGACAGAAGATTATCCCGCAGTATGTTGCCATTGCTTTCTGCGGTAGATTGTTTGCCGACCTAGGCTATAGAACCCAATCTGTCCTATTATTTAACCCATAACTGGAGGAAAGAGACGGATCAATACCCTTCCCAAGGCTATTTGTGAGTAAGTGAATGCAAGGAATTCAACCAGAATTCGAAAACAGATTCCCGATTTCTCCTTCCGAGCCGATATCCATTGCACCACAACGCGCATCCTCAGATAAGAGGGTGAAATTGACAGCAACCAACAACGCAATTCCTGCTATTAATATGTTCTATTGATGAACCGGATGTATTCACCAGTTGACTAGTATTTGTGGTAGAGTCCAAGATTCTTGGACGTAAATGTTGTTTAATTCTTTTATTTAAATGCTGAGATGTTCTACCTATGTAGTCGCATCCGTAACTACATTGAAATTTATAAATAACGGAATTCATGTGATATAGGGGTAAAATATCGTTACGAATGGAGGAAAGAATTGTTCCTGTAAAAAAAATATACATTGGCAGTGAAATAACACTTGCCAATAGAATTAGAATTTTACCTAGCTAAAACTTCACCATCTGTACCAATAAAAGGTAGTCGCAAATGAATTGGACATTTTTTAACATCTAACGACTTAACTTTATAAGAATTTTCGATGACAAAACGTATGTTGGAATCCAAAATATCTAATGGATAATTGTCATCTCAATAAAGTCCTTTTCAACGGAAAGGAAGGAACTGGAACAAATTTTGAGTGCCCTATAAGTTAGTGTCTTAATTAAGTTAATCTTGTGTTGGGGGGGGGGGGGCAAAAGAATCCCAACGCGTGTACATTCCAGTTAAAGTGGCTTTCCATTTTACTGAAGCGAAAAATCCTACATTATTTTTATGGACAAGAACGTCCAAAATGTATAAACAGCAATTTAACTCATTTTCAATTGTAAATTTTAAGATGTAGATAATTTAAACTGGTGAGAAAACAATCAGCTTCGTTCTCATTATTTAATACACAGAATGTATCATCCACATAACGATAATACATTAAGCGTTCATGCGAAAAAATAACAAAGACTCGCAATAACCAACAAAAATATTTTCTAGAGATAAACTGTAAGGCGAACCCATCGCGACCCCTTCGATTTGCAATACATAATATCATTAAAACTTAATTCACCCGACGAGGTGGCGAATTTCAGAAGTTCAAGAAATACAGACTCCGGATTATCAGGAGGAGATAATGTAGATCGATGAAGAATTTCAGTATATATTTCTATTGTCTCTGTTAAGGGAACGCAAGGGAAAAGAGAACAAATGTCATATAAACACATAAAACAACTACTGGTGGTGGTGGTGGTGGGAAGAAAAATTTTGTATTGATTCAACAAAAGTAAAGGAATCTTTAATACAAAATGTGCTAAAGTGCAATAACACAGATTGTAACACTATAGAGAGCCAACTAGCAACCTGATACTAAGAAGACATAATCATAGACGAGATTGGTCGTAGTGGGATACCTCATGAACTTTAGGTAACCCATACAAGCGGAAACGAATGGAACCAGTGGGTCTAATTAAATCAGGAATATATATATATATATATATATATATATATATATATATATATATGATAAAAAAAAGGAAGAACAATTAGGAAACGTATCTTAATCTGATATGTTTGACTTTTATTGAAGCTTCTTCAGTGATCGAGTGATATTTGTAAAAAAACTAAAATACACAGAACACAGGTATGTCATACAAAAATCACTTAAGAATAAACATAAATTAAAATTAAAAGTAACTGGAAATATTGATATAAATGCTGTAAAATGTTTGTCTACAATTGTAAATCGCCTTTAAGAATTTTATTCCAAAGTCTAAATAGCATACCACGATGAAAGTAATTGAATTTAATAAACTGATATTTGAAAAGAATAGGAAAAAAGTATTTTAAGCAGGAAAAGATAATAAAACGGTGAACATGTTTAATTTGCATTAAAAAAATATGTTGTGAAATAATGAAATAAGATACGAAAAAACAAAATTTACGTTTCTTCGTAGAATGATAAGAGCAAAATTGTTGACGGCAGATAAAGCTGAGTTTTTGAATAAGCACAGAATTATAATACGTAGAAAATTAAAATAAAACTGGAATATTTTGATAATGACTTGATGTAAGATTTATTGAAAACTAAAATTAAAATATATTTATGAATAAATTCCCAACATCGAAGAAGTAAAACATTAAAAATCAAAAAATATTTCAAATATATAGATCATTTTTCAATGTTTAATCGTGCATAAATGAATATAGTTTTGAATAATATCATTTCAAGAGAAAATCTATTTGATAAAAAAACACAAAGATTGAAATTTACCTGAAAATTATTTTCTGTCTTTTTTATGCGAAAATATTACATAAAATATAAACTCATGATTACCGTGGAAGATTCTCTTTAGCAAATGCAGAGTTCACAAAAGACACCGCATTAAATTGAAGGAAACTAGAAATTAATTTCAGTCCAATTTTCTGAAGATAATTCATTTGTATTTACAAAGCTGGTTCTTTGTTGAACTGACGATGTGAGTAACATGGAAGTTTTAGGGGAAATAGAAAAATGACACGTACACTTGATCTTTCTGGGGCATATAATAAGGAAAGGGAGGGTGTAAAATTGATATCATACATCATATAACGATTGTATTTTCCAGAAACAATTTTGTTTTGTTGAAGATTTACATTTAATGCATGCTTTTCTCATCAACCAATGCATTATATTTACTGAGCATGTAATCAACTGTTCAGAAAGAAACTTATTATTTCAATCTTGAAAATATCACCCAAAATTAATATATGCTTTTATACCACATATATAAATTTATGAAAACCGCATTGTTTTTAAAATCAATTCACGCCAACCAAAGTGATAATTACACCAAAACGTAAGAGACTACTAGAAGTGAAAGAGAACAAAATGACTGTAGATGAAGCCGAAAACCTAGTCCTGAACAGGAAACAAAGGATAAGCCTCTAGTCCTGTTGAAAGAACTAGTGAGAAGTGCAAGAAAATGGACGATAGGTGAGCCTATCTATTCCTTTGAGGAAAAATAAATGTTAACAAATTTCAATGTTTAGGGAAGACATTAGGAGTATAGAGTAGACTTTAGAATGAACCGGAAACGCAATAAATAACACACACACACACACACACACACACACACACACACACACACACACACACACACACACAGACACATACACATACAGAGGCATATATATATATATATATATATATATATATATATAATATTGCACATTGAGTGCTATTGTAAAGAAAATGCTGTTTGAGTGTGATATAAAAGGATTATAAACAGTCTTAGTTCAGCACCTAAAAAAGTCATACGCGGCGACTTAGAGACATATGAATAAGAAAAGATATGTATAAGTAGTACCCTAAAATGACATGGGGTATATGACAACTGCTTCAACAAACGTAGAAGGAAGAGTGTAGCAACACCAAGAAAACTGCCTCGTTCTGCTTACAGGATTATAGCAGAAAATACAAAGGATCTGTAGTCCATACAACATCAGGACGACCTTTAAAAGTGGTTCTACACTTCACAGATACATTTCCCGAGTAAGACCTTCAATAGAAGAAAACTAAAGACAGTTCGTACGTCAGTTCATGTAGCTGTGGAAAGAAATATAAAAGAGAAATGGGCTGCTCCTTTAAGGTAAGGTTGCAAGAACAGAACACCAGGATAGATAGAATAATCAGGCATAGCTGATCACCTATGAAAGGAGAAAGGGGATCACTAACCCCAATGCGATGAAGTTCAAATATTTGATATAGAACACCATTGGAAATTACGTAAACTTAAGAAATCAGCGCTTATACTACGTCACAATAATGTCCTAAGCCAGCCAAATGAAATACAATGCAGGAACCAGTAATATAGAGTGCTAGAGAAAAGCATTAGCTTTAAATATTAAAGATGAGAATTTTGATAAAAAATTCGCTAATAAGACATTATAAGTCTCAAATATTCATTCACTCATATCATTAACAACACATGAAACTGAAAGAGAACGGAATGACTGCAGATGAAACCGAAAACCCAGTCCTGAACAGGAAACAAAGGACAAACCTCTACTCCCGTTGAAAGAACTAGTAAGAAGTGCGAAATAGGCGATACGTGAACCTATCTACTCTTTCGAGGAAAAATAAAGAGTTGGTTAGTTTCAGTGAGTTGACCCGAAGTGCTGTGAGTTCAATACCTGGCTACAACTGTAGTGAACAAATAACTTAAAGAGTTAGAGTTAACTACATGGTATCGCACAGGGAATAAAAATGATATAACCCGATAATGAAAGTAAAGGGTTCTATCTGAAAATTTTTAAAACCTAAAAATTTTCTGAGTACAACGACAACATGGCAATAAAGAAGAGGACAACAGTTCAAAAAATGTAAATGATATAATTATTACCTCATCTCAAAAGTATAGACAAATAGTAGAAATCTGTGTTCAAGTAACATTCTTCTAAGATCTGCCATATATTAGCAGGAGGAAGACTTAGCAATCGTTTCGACTAATTTACCAACGAAACAGTAAAATCTTGTAGTATGACTGATATACGCATATAATGACTTCATTCTCTGGCCGCAACAAAATTAACTTCATTATTTAACTGGCCTCACTAATGTGAAGTCAATATGACTTTCCAGTAAACAATAAACGTAGAAGACAATAATCACCTGGCCTTTCTTGATGTGCTAATTCACACAAAGAATAGATTCAAAACATCTGAATATGCCAAAACATGATTAACCAGAATATATATTTCCCCCATCTATACAATGTAACGGAAGGTATTGTCTAATGCCTACAACCCCGTAAAGAAAATCCTAAATGACTAAACTGACACATTTTAAATGGTGGTGATCTGCAATATTATTTTCAGAATAACAATTATTCTACAAATATCAAAGTAGAAGTCAAAGAATGAAGGAAGAGGATAAGAAAACTGCCATTATCCATCTTTCTTGCATTAAAAAGCTTATTGGAGAAGATCTGTGCTAATCTGGATAATCTTCAGAACAGTTTGACCCAAAAGAGAAACCTCTGTTTAACCTAGCATAACAGATATAAGAACATGACCCTTGCAGTTGTGGCAAAGAATGCAAAAATGAATAAAAATAAGGCTGGTGACGCATCAAAATATTTAATGAGAGGAAAGACAATGAAATTATGAATGGCTGAACAAATATGCAGGGAAAGTGATAGTCACATAGTAATTGTAGATCTTATCTGTGGAGCAGATAGTATAGAGTAAGTGCAAACAAATAAAGAATAATGCTATAATTTTTAGAACAATAAAAATTTCCGATCGAAATAGACAGGCAGATGGAGACGAACAGAATGATAAAAATAATGTGATTACAAAAATAGTGTCAATAACCTATTTAACGTGATTCAACAAGGTCAATATAACATAATAATATAATAGTTGAACATATATTTCACCGGTTATGGTGCAGTGAATATCGGCTTGGAACGATTTATCAGAGAACCGAGTTCGAATTCCAGTTGAATTCTTTGCATTCACTTACGCGCAAATACCCTTGGGAAAGGCATTACTCCGTCTGTTCCCTCCAGATATGGATAAAAAAAAGAACAGATTGGGTTCTCTAGCCTTGGCTGGCAACCCGTCTACTGCAGAACATAATGACAACCTAATACGGCAAAATCTTCTGCCCAGTCAGTCATGTCTCTTTCGAGACAGGATCGCCCAAGTGTGTACCATGTATGGCACTTAACTGACTGATATATTTCAGCACACATACGCATATCAAAATCTTACTCAGAGATAAAATGGTTTGAAATTCAATCTACAATTTTGATAATTTAAATACAAAATATTAATGTTTACACGATTCAGAAATTGATTTATTTCATAGTCTGAAAAATTTAGTCGTTTTTATTAAGTGAACTTTGAAATATTTTCAGGTTTTTCAATGTTACCTTACAAGCTGTAATTAACTTCTCCTCACACAATATTTAATTAAATGCGAAAGAATTAATACATGTCAAAGTGAAGTATTTTCTTCCTTCTTTCAATTCCGTCTTTTGAAATCTATTAGTAAACAATAACCTCTTAAAAAGAATAAAGAAAGGTGTAGTTAAACAGTTTTAATTTTTGAGCATAAAATATTTACAAAATGAATGAGATAGATTTTTAGGTAAAGAACAAATAATACATTATATATTAAAAACTTCAGTCATTCATCAAATTGACGTTTCAGGAAATAAAATAATTAAAAATTAACATACAGAAAAGAATGCTTATCTATTTATTATTTATTTTAGGGGTATTATTTTCTTTAATTCAACCACCGTTTTCCAACTGAAAACAATGATTAGTTAAAGAGTCATAATTATCAAACAACTAATTATAATTTAGAGAAGTTATGAATATTATCCATTTTTTTTTAACAAAAACGAAGTTTATGAACAGCGATAACAAATATATGGCACGTTCTTACGGCTTGACGTTTACATAAAGTAAACCTTGCACCGTTCCTACAACACTTTCATCCAACCTCATTTAAACACGCATTGAGATCTTCCAGGATTTATCCGTGATATCCTCGTTGATAATACATACATAATAGCATCATCCATATACAAAAGAAGATTAAAAATAATGGAGGCATTACTAATAAAAAAAGAGAAATCCTACTCTTAATATCAATTATGAACATAGAACATAGACGGAACTTAACATACACAAGATTCTATATGCATAAACCTTACACATTAGAAGTAAAACAAAATTAATTCTTGATAATAGCTAAAAGTATAGCCGAAAGCGCGTGAAAGTACAAAACTTTGGACAATTCTTATATAATTTGACTTCCTAAAAGAAAAAAAATATACGAACGCATGAAAAATTATATAAAAAACGTAATGATAATACCTTGTTTGTCGTTTTTAATGAACCCGGAATAAAAGAAAGATTGTTGCCCAAATATATATACGCGCTCACACCCTGCGTTGTGGTGTCATGAATATCGGCCCTGATTGAGCACTCTGGAAGTATGGGAGACATTGAAAACAGAAGCTGCTCCGGCATATACGCATCGCTCATTCAATAAGGAATTTGAGCTTTATGGCTATTGGGCGTGTATAATGATATACGTGCTAAAAGTCTGCCTTCTTCCACCGAACGCTCGTATCCCAGGGGTAGAATCGCCGACTGACGACAATTCAGTCGGGTTTCAATCCTGGGTAACCGTACTGGTGAGCTTTGATACAGCGAAAAAGATCTGTCTGCGGATGACTATATATATATATATATATATATATATTTAGTATATCGAGGCAGTAAGTAATTTTCTAGACATATTCTATTAAATATAAGAGACAATGAATGTCTATTATGTTTAATCATGAGCCGTTCTAAACGTCGTATTTTTGCTTTAATTTCAGTTGAAAATAAAGACAAAAATTCTCCAACATTTGGATGATTATTTATTGGTTTTCTTCTAAGCTTTCGGCTCACATGAGCCATCTTCAGAGAGGTAGTTTAAACTGAAATATTATAAAATCCACCTTCACCGACGATTTTATTTTGTGTTGACATAAAACTCCGCTTGGCAACGGCAATAGTTACCAAAAATAATAAACGCAGTTCTTAAGTTTGCGATGCGGTTTTATGACGTCACACCGCGGGATAGCGCGAAATGACAACAAAACCATCTAGTCAAATGCAATGTAATATGTTATTTCCTGTTTTAAAGTTGATTTTATTGAGTGTTGGTTGTTTTGATTTGATGTACATGGCCTCCAATATCTGCAGGTTCCTCTTACTGTGTGTATGAGTAAGGATCACCGTATTGTTGACCAAAATCTGTCTGATATTACCTACATGTTTATGTTTTTCAGAGAAATGTTGTTTAATAGTACTCTGATCAGAAAGATGACATGTAAGTCTACGGGAGAGCGTGGTTGTGGTAAAACCAATATATGTACTAGGTTTTTGAGTAGTATCAGAGATGCAATCTCTGAATGGGCATGTAAATTGGTACACTACATTGGTTTTTTGTAAAGAATTTAGTTTAGTGCCTGTTGGGTTATTATAAACTATGAGGTCAATTGTTTTAAACTTTTTATAATATATAATGAGTTTAATTTGATTATTACTATCCACTGGTTTAACATTTCTACGTATTATGTTTTTGAGAGTTTTTTCATCTTGCTTATAATTATTATGTATTTGGTTGCAATAGTATAAGTTAATAGTGTTATGTTTATTTTGATGTAAACCATTATTATTAATATTATCATTATTGTTAGAGCTATTGTTAAGTTTGTTGAGATACATTTTAATTTGTTGATCAATAACGGAGTTAGGAAATCCATTATTGACTAGTGTTTGCTTAATGTTGTGTAATATAGATTTGGAAGAAGATATCATTTGTGTGCGTTGAAGTAAGTTTTTTATAACAGCTAACTTATATCGTTGGGGACATTCACTATTATAATTAAGAAGACACGAATTTATGCTAGTTGGTTTCCTATATAGAGAAGTAGTAAATTTATGTGTGCTAGAATCAATTAATACATCAAGGAATGGGATTTTGTTATTAATATTAAGTTCTAATGTAAATTTGAGGACGGAGTGACTTTCAAATTTGTTTTTAAGATATTAAAAAGATTATTTTTAAGATTATTATTATATAGATGCGTAAATAAATACACCGTCTTTTTAAAACTGACTGCAACTCGAATATCTGGAGTATAAAGAAAATGTGGATTGATTAGACATTTCAAAAGATAATAGAAGTATTAGTAAAATATTATGTATGGAGGTTTTAGATTTAACATCTGTTCTTGGAACCGCTAACTGAGTTACTTGAAATTTCTGGATCGTTTTATAAATCTTCTTTGAAAGTAAAATGTTTATTTTTGTTATATCAGTATATACACACGCACAGATATATATTATATATATAATATTAAAATATCTAAAATGTAAAGTCTTTGTATTTGTGGGTGTGCGTTGTGGTGTCATGAATATCGGCCCTGAATGAGAAATCGGACAGCAGTGTTCGCATTGCACACTAATTCGTTCATTCACTTGCGCACATATAACTTTAGGGTAGGCATCTCATTTCATTCTTCCAGCTTTGGGATAAACAGCGGGAAAGATTGGGTTTCTATAGCCTTGGTTTACAAATAGTCTACCGCAGAAAGTAATGGCGACCTACTGCGGGAAAATCTTCTGCTTTAGTCAGTCTAAGTGAATGAACGAATTAGTGTGCAATGCGAACACGGCTGTCCGATTTCTCATTCAGGGCCGATATTCATTACACAACAACGCACACCCACAAATACAAAGACTTTACATTTTAGATATTTTAATATCATGTGTATCACGTAGCGCAATAAGCTGAATGATTTGTGGCAAAGAATACAAAGGTACATATGCTTGCAAATTTTGTAATACCAACAGTTTTGGTCCATATAAAAATCCTAAAGATCAAAAAAGTCATTTTTTCAAAGCTGTCAACATTTGGCTTTCTTTTCTTTTCTACTGCAATCTACGCAGTATATATATATATATATATATATATATATATATATATATATATATATATATATATATGTGTGTGTGTGTGTGTGTGTGTGAGAGAGAGTAATTCGAAATTATGCAACACCGTTCAATTTGAACAAGAAAATTAAATTATTTATCTATTATAAATAATTCAAAACTGCCTATCTCGTTATCAATAATATTAATTCACGTGCAAAATCTAAACAGCAGAGAACCAGTGTCGTTTACGAATTTATATGTCCTTTGAAGGACTATGTATCTTAACTATCCAAATCTATAAACTATTAGATTGGTTGTACCACCACAAAATTGAGGGGAAGATTGACCTTGCACCGTTTCTACAACAGTTCCACCCTGTGTCATTTAAACACATATAGAACTATTCAAGGATTTATCCGAGATATCCGATATATATATATATATATATATATATATATATATATATATATATATATATATATATATATATATATATTAGTTATTGCTTTAATAAACCCAGAAAGATATTAATTAATTTTTAATTTACGCTTACGGATTCATGTTAGTTTTAATTTATTCAAGTAAGTTTCTGTTTTCATTTTTTTTATTTTTAAATGAATGCATGGAGTTCCTCGAAGTTATAATTTTAACTTCTAAAGAATATTTAAACGTATTAGGACGTTTAAAGATAATATTTCTTTTTTATTGGTATCACCCCAGGCAAGATAGTAAAATTATTCTAAGACACAAGGGGTTACTTGGTGTGGAAGAAACATTAATTGTGAGCGGAAAGATAAAAGAATAATCAGGAGGACAGTAGATCGATTGATCTTACATTTATGTTTTAGCAGGCTAAATTTGACTGTAAGCCTGGAGTTGGAAGGGAGTTCTACAAGCAAGAAGTACGAAAAAAGAATTTGTTATTATGGAATTTATGGTTGCAAATCGCCAGCTCAACTGTAAATTGATGAGATATCGACGCCTATCTAGTCAGTCAGTTAAGTGCTATACTTAGGGCGTTCATGTCTCGAAAGAGACATGACTGATTGGGCAGAAAATTATCCCGCAGTAGGTTGCCATTGCTTTCTGAGGTAGACTGGTTAGACCAGCCAAGGCTATAGAGCCCAGTCTGTCCTATTATTTAACCCATAACTGGCGGGAAGAGACGGATTAATACATTTTCCAAGGGTATTTGCGCATAAGTGAATGCGAGGAATTCAACTGAAATTCGAACTCGGCTCCCCGACTTCTCATTCTGAGCCGATATTCACTGCACCACAACGCACATCTAATAAATATTCAGTACATAAGATCAAATCATATTCCAGTTGTTAGTATCCAATATTACCTTTATACCATCTATGTCCAATGGTTCGGTAAACTACCTGTCGTCAAAAACAACTCGACACGCTGAAACCAATCAGGCCTTGAATATGGTCAGTAGGTGTAGAATTATCAATGAGAAGAAGAGCCTTATGCTTTATAGTAACATTTAGCAAGGTAAAGCCTACTGCCGGATTTGTAAAGACATGAGCACAAGCCACGTCCAAAGACTTGCTAACTAACCAGGAAAATCCTCATTATAATATTCTGAATAAAAGACAAGCCCTCTAGACAGATTCCCTTCACAGTCGCGTGTTCAAAACGGTGTCTCTTGTACACATCATTCAATCCGAGACGCAAAAAGTTGCAAGTGAGCTACCTCCTCCGCGACTCCAACCTGAGGCCACGGTTATTCGCGTTAGTTAATCAGAGAGGGATTATCCGATTAATTAGGATTGATCTTCTGCATTGAACACGGCACCTGTTCTATTGATTTTAGTTTCATTTAATTTTTTATGGAGACCATTATGAGACAAGACACTAATTTTCATGGAAAAAGTCATTTTTTGCTCTTAATGAGAACAGTGAACAAAAAGCGGGAGACTCCCAGCACAATATATTTGGAGTCATTTTACATTTTAATTATCGAAATAGGCCAGTAGATTGAACGTTGATATGCCATCGTTAGACTTCTAGCTCATCCCCTATATATTCTGCGCACCCAAGACTGACAGCAACATTAATCATAACCTCTCGGCTTTTATGAATTTTCATGGATTTTTAACGTCTTTTACAAGTACAGTCTTCATGTTTAGAATATATATCAATGTTTTTAAATGACTCAAAACCGTTTTAGCCTGTTCCTTGGATGCAGACATCTTCCCCGAGATCATGAGGTTGTTAGTTTTTGTTTTATTTTAATGCTTTGTCAGTATTTTTTGGTTTTCTTTGTCAATTAAATAAGTCCTGCTTTTTGTTGAAGTATGAAGGTGTAGGAGTGGCAGTAGGAGCAGGAGTAGAAACTGGTGTGGTTGAAGTGGAATGGACTGGACAAAGAGAAGGAGTTGCATTCTTTTTTAGTGCAGTCGTTTTTGATGAGGTTGCAGAATCTTTTCCTACATTTTACATTTCTTCTGCGTTTCCTAACTGGGTTCACATTTTTTTTCAGTTGTTGTTAAATACGACGCCGGCCCGTCACCCTCGGAGCTGATAGAGGAAGTGGGGCAGTTGGTAACTATTGCTTTGGTGTTAAGAGTTAGGAAAGTGCTCTTCCCTCAGCCCCTGCCAACAACACAACTTTATTTTTCTAATTCGCATTTTCAGAAGGCGTCGGTTTACACTGGTTACAGTCTCTGGCAGGCCTATTATAGATACCGGAGAATTGTCAATATCTGCCAGAGGAGTATTTAGGTCGTCTGCGGCGGAGGTCTAGCATTCTGGACAGGAAGAGAAGAGTTAAATAATCGCTCCACACTTCAAACAAGTTAAATTTCTTCTGGTCGTGATGACCGACATTTTCAGGCTGCAAATTCCAAAAAATTAAGGACGGAGTGGAAGCCCAGGCAATCGATTATGATATCGAAGCTCCATTTCTCGTTCAGGTTTTCAGACGTGGCACCTAGTATTTGACCATATTGATTGAAGTGGGCATCTAGGTGTTCTCCTATTACAGAGGATCTCTTATTCTACTACTCTGATCCTGCGTCGACTCCCACATTCGGTTCATAAGATCAGTAATGTACCACATTAAAACAGTCCCTTTAATGACTTTGGGGTTTGATCCCCTTGGACATCAGTGATCGGATTCTTGTCTTTCGTAGAGCGACAAATTTTGCGCAAAACCTTGTCCCCTTGAAAACGAACACCACTTTCTTCTCAAACATCTGTAATTTTGGTGGGATATTCTAAGGCCTGTCTTCTTTTATGACATGTTCACAGCATTTGTGACCTTTCCAAAAATCTGTGTGGTTAATTATACAACTGAGCGGAGAATTTCTACAAGAAGGTGATTCACCGACACAAGTCTTGCTTGATGACTCTGGTACATTAAATTTCTCATAGCATTGCTGCATTTATCTTCTACTCTGTCTTTGTTTACATTCATTTGTGTTTTGGAGGTTGATTCCAGCCGATTAGATTTTCTTTAAATTTTCAGAGGCAGATCTGAAAAGGTACTTTTTCACAGACCGACATTTTTCGGTCATTTTACAAGCTAAGCAGGCAATATATTTATATATTTTTCCTTGTGAAAAATAATAATTGGATCAGAATGAAGAAGAGGGAAAAAACACCAAGAGATAAAAATTGAGATTTAAAAAAAATGCAAATTTCTATCTAAATATAGATAGCGTTTTAAAAGGAGCTTTAAATGGTTCAACTGCAAAGAAATTGTTAAAAATTAACAAAGTAGGGTAGAAAAATGAAACAAAAATACAAAAAGAAATTATACTATAAAAATAAAACTTGTTATACTAGAAAAAAAGCAAATTAACTACAGGAAAATAACTAATTAAACTAATTTAAATTTAAAATTTTAAAAGAGAATAAAACAAAAATTAAAAGAAAATAATTAGAATGAAAGAAATATGATAAAATTAAAATAAACCGATGTAAATTTAACTTTTCCCAAGGACGACAAAGGAAAGCAAATTCAACGAAGGTACAAGATAAGAATAAACATTTAAATTAAATGCAATAAAGTTTAAGAAATAAAGTCGAGACCAGAAGTTTAAAAATGTTGACGTTAGCCCCTCAAAAATAAAATGAATATTGGCCAAAAACCGAGGACATAAATATAAAAAAAATCAAACGACTGACAAGAAAAAAAATGTTCAAATGTCAAAAACAATTAACAAAACGTTTTTGTTATAAGGTTCTTCAAAACTTGTTCAAATAAATTAGATAATAAATGAAAGAGTAGGCTGACGAGAGTAAAACTACAAATAATGATGGCGGCCAAAGCCGACGGGAAAACTGAAGGAAAAAAAAGACTGAAAACCAAAAATCAAAAATTAAATTCAAGCAAAAACGGATAAATGAATGAAGGAAAAATAAATGAAATCAGTTTAACAAAGTTTGTTCTGGCAAAAAAAAGTTATCAGTAAATATATTCAAAAAGAGTGCTGTAGAACAGAAACTAGGTTTAACTGCATTGGTCTGCAAAAAGGTCAGTTCAAACTCAAAATGGATAATTAAACTACAGTGGCGACGAGCGGTATTTATTTTTGGTGCAAAATATAAAGAAATGTGGCACAAGGAAATAATGGTCTTCCGGCTTTTAATTAAACTTAGCTCGCCACAATCACTGACCTAAACATACTTTAATATCTCTTACACTAAAAATACACAGTTTTATCATTCCACCAGAATATCTAAGAATCCCCATAAAGCCCTAAATAAACCCATGTACAATTCATATCTGTTGTGTGGTGCATAAAACAACAGTTTAAAAATCATGGGAAAATCTATAAGAAACAAAATAAAATAGTGTTAGTAATAAAACCCCCAACAATTCTTAATTCTTACAGAAACATCAGTTAACAGGTCAAAATTAATCCGAGGATTTAATGGTATAAAGCACTCATTTGTCCGACCACTGACTACAATACACACTGATTCAAGCAACAACAAATACGAAAATAACACCTAAAATGTAAAAGATATCTAGCATTTACCAGAGCACTAACATCACTGATCACTTACTGGGGAGGGGGATGGAGTTGATTGAAATTAAATTAAAGAAAGCTGGGGCAGAAATAAAAGTTCCCAGTAAGTTTGCATCCCTAGCGAAATGAACTTTGAAAGAAAAAACTAAAGACAAATACAAACCTAAACTAACCAACATTTGGACTGGGTTACTAATGTCCAGTCCAATTAAAGCAATATACTAATGTTTAACTAGCATCAAAGTGCCACTTTAAATCAGCCCCTCTTACGCAACAGAAAATCCTAACAATAGTCACGAAAAGTATCACATATTCCCGCGTTTGTAGTCAAAGTCTGATTGTCTTGCAATGTGACGCACGAGACATAGCGATTGGACGCATTCCTAACTTCGTCTGCACACAATTCAGACTTCATATTTGTTACCTCGGAAGACATTTTTTAACCCAGCCCTAACTACTAGAGCTTGATCATACTTGATAAGCAAGGAGGTTAAATCTGGTCTATCTAAAGTTACGTTCCTACAATCACGGGAGTTAATCGCCAGGTATACCTTTTCCTCATTTGCGTTGTTAATCTAGTAAGTTTGAATCGATGACCATAATCAGACGTCCTAATTTTAGATTTTAATTTATTGCACCGCATATTTCCAACTATAGCCGCTGTAAGTTGCCGCTGTAGCATTAATAACATCTAGAAATCTTGCTCACTAAACGTTAAATATACTGTAGCAAATCGTAGCCTTATTTAAGTTTACTCGAACTCAGACGAATCTGTGATTCGAGTTAACTGTTGAATGAAAACTTACACACCCTAAGAGCCCTGCATAGACTTTTTTTTAACTAGGACTCGGTTGAGGGAGCTAGAAAGAGCAGAGCCAGCCTTATTCTTCTAAGGTCACACTACCGCACCAAAGTTTTCATTACGATATTTATCGACAAGATCAAATTTGTCGACAATGTCCCGAAATGGCTTAACATCTCGATTATTAGCACACACTCTTGGTCCTATACAATCGATTTTGGGGTAAATGACGGGATTCTAACCTCCTGCTAAATATTCCCGACGAGATGTAGTCAGAAATAAATCTATCCAGCGAAACAAATTATGTGGCTGAACATGGTCAATTGGCGCGTAAACCCCAATGAGACAAAGAGGCTTATTCTTTAAGACAAAGCACACGCCGCATCCAAAGACTTGCTCACTAGGCATAAAATCATCTCGAGTGTCCATCAAAATATACTGAATAGAGAGAAAATCCCTAGTCAAAAAGCCTATGATCTCGAGTGAGTCTAGCTCTGTGTTACTCATGTCATGCATTTACGCTAGCCAATTAGAAAGCCACGGAAGTGCGTTGTGGTGCAATGGAACAAAAAATCGGGGAGCAGAGTTCGAATTCCAGTCGAATTCCTTGCATTTACTTGTTTGCAAATACTCTTGGGAAATGTAGTAACCTGTCTCTTCCATTCAGTTATAGGTTAAATAACAGGAAATATTGGGTTCTTAGCTGCTACTTAGTTTAACGCAGAAAGTAATGACAATCTACTGATCAGTCAGTCGTGTCTCTTTCGAGACATGATCGCTCAAGAGTTTATCACGTATGGCAATTAACTGACTGACTGATTTAGAAGGCCATTGTCAAACAAATTAGGGCTTCTCTTCTGCATAGAATATGTTCGGAGTGAAGAAACCGATATCTGTTCCATTGAGATTAGTCCCATTTGATTCCATCAGGAGACATGTCACCAATGTACAAAGATAAAGTTAATTTTAGTGCTTTATATAGGAAAGGGTGAACAAAGAGTGGAAGTTCCCAGTACAATACTCTTGTAACCTTTTACGTTGTCAAAATACACCGGGGAGGAAGCCCGTTTTGATTGGCCTCCATGATCATTTTCCATATATACCGCGCACCCCAGCCTGATCGTATCGCTGTTAAAATCCGTTTCGCCTTTGGAACATTCTTGGGGTTTGCGACGTCGTTCTCTTCTACTCTTTTATGTGAAGTAGAAACTTAAGGTCTTAAATTTTTGAAATGGGCTAAAACTTTTTCAGCTTTTTTCTCAGATACACAACAGACGTTTTACCCGAGGCCATGAAATGATCTTGTTTTTACCTTTTTTCTGATGTCTTTGAACTTTGCGGGCTTCGTTTCCTTTTAGATGAGTCATGTTTCTGTGGTAACTGTTGAGGTATGACAGTGGGAGTGGAAACTGGTGTGGTTTGCGCGAAATGTGCAGGAGAAAATGGTGTTATTTTCTTCTTCAGGCTTGTCATTTTGGAATGGGTAGAGGTCAATGATCTAGTTATGAACTTTTTTGATGATGGGGAAGACTGGGCAGAGGATGAGAGGCTTTTGATATTTTTTACCCACCCTTCTCTCATGATCTTCTTTTAGTTTCTTTAGCTTTTCTATTTTCTCCTAGCTTGGTTCGTTTTTTTTATATCTCGCAGTTAGAGCTGTTAGAAGGAATCTGGCTGTAGTTGCTTTTGCTCCGGGGCTTTAGGGGACTAAGGCCCCGTTGTTTATCTCTTTCCTCTTTCCCTAACAAGGACACTCCATTCCTTTTCTTCCTATACGAAAGGCGTCGATTTTGGAGGGAAAGTCGGACGGGACCCAATCGGGGGTTTGTCTGCACCAGTCCGAATCTTTAGTAGGTCAATTACAGGCGCCACGGAATTATAAAAAAATTCGGAAAAAGAGGCAATGACATCGGTTAACGACGTCATTACTTTTATTTTTTCCTGATGTGTAAAAATACATGTCAGAAAAAAGTGAAAAATAAAAAAATAAAAAATATATTGAAAAGAAAGAAAAAAAAATTAAATTCAAACAAAAACCAAAAGCGATTAATTGAATAAAGAAAAAACAAATTGAATGAACTTACCAAAGTTTGTTTATCGAAAAGAATTCTTAGTTAATATATTCAGAAAGGTGTAGATCACGAATCCGTTCAACTATACTTGTCTGCAAAGAGTTTATATTACATGCTTATCTGAGTAATTCCCTTAAAAGTATTAATAGAAAAGACACAGAAACGTAACCTCACGACTGTGGGAAATGACTAAAGTCGACCCACTAGATGCGAATGAATTCGTACTAAGTTTTATGCCCACACGAATAATGAGGAGGGATTAAAATATACTTGTTATTACAATTAAAGTTTTTTTTTCAAAAAGCACTGAGAATTGTAAGAGAGAAATCTCTAATGAAGCCAACAGCGCAGACCAGGTAAAATATTTGACTAAGGAATAGTACTTTGTGACAACAAAGCCTTATAGAAATAATGTTCTTTCTGTACATAACTTCCTGAATAAAAATCAGTTTTTAATAGTAGTTTTTTTCTATCGACACAACTATTATAATATTTAGTACTTTATCGAAACATGTTATTTATCAACTTCATTCGAAACAGTGGAGACGATGAAAAATAACAGAAATGTATTCTTAATGCCTGTAATGCTGATGATGTAAACTTGTCTAATTCTGTTATGCCATTGATTTAAACAAATGAGCGATTTTTCTAGTTGTTAATTCATATAACACAAAATTGTATTTTTAATGGAATACATTTAATAGAAATTTAATTATAATGTAATCATTAGAGTACAGAATGAGAAATGAAAATTATATTATTTAGCATATTTAGTTTAAAAATGAGGGAATGCATATTTTTTCTTTAAAATATACCTTTTTTATTCAACATTTGTTCAGAAAGTTTCGTT
Source organism: Ascarosepion bandense (assembly GCA_037127315.1). Lineage (NCBI taxonomy): Eukaryota > Metazoa > Mollusca > Cephalopoda > Sepiida > Sepiidae > Ascarosepion > Ascarosepion bandense. The sequence continues at coordinate 3,231,050 of JBBBDQ010000488.1, forward strand.
GGTAATAAAAGCAAACATACAAATAAATAATAATAAATTGCAGAAGTGAAAGTTTTGCAATATATGTGTTGCATTTAGCGTTTCTACCGTCGAGTTGCATGTTGTCTTTGATGTTGTTCCAGTGATCCCATCTTTCGCTAAGAATAATTTGCCCTACCTGCGAAGCAGTTCTATTATCTACCAATTTAAATGTCGGTGTAAGGCTGTAATTGCGGTTTAAGATCTGAATTTGACAGCACAAACCTACGCACATAACACAGGGTGGAGTCAACAACAGTATTCGTTTGATTCAGTCAGTTTGCGAGTCAGCAATTGGAATACATTTGGTGACTTTTCGATTTTATCGCATATGTTAAACTTTTTCTAAGGTTGTTCTTTTTTCTTTCAACAAATCTTTCTGAAAATGTATTGTCGGAAAAAGGTTTCTTTAATAAAATTAGCTCCATCATTTTTAAAACAATTTCTGTGGTACACACACACACACACACACACACACACACACACACACACACACACACACACACACACACACACACATTAGCGTTATGACCTTTTGTAACCATATGTTCTTGTTTCAGGAATCGGTGAAATTTTGCTCAAAAGTAATGAAAAGGGCATTATTTTCTATTTAGTTCTTTAAAACCCCACTCCAAAGTAATCATTCATTACAATTTACCACAAGATATCATCCATCACCACTCAATCCTCCATATATAACAATGTCACACACTCACACACTCACAGGATCATCCATCGCCACTCAATCCTCCATATATAACAATGTCACACACTCACACACTCACAAAAACTCTACAAAAAATAAAAATAAAATGACATAGAAATTTATTTATGTAAAAATATCCTTACAATATATATATATATATATATATATATATATATGTGTGTGTGTGTGTGTGTGTGTGTGTGTGTGTGTGTAAGGATATACAATGAGGGGTAAGTGATGATCCCCACAAAAAAAATAACAAAACATTCAAACTAAAAATTAGCAAAAGTTGGTAGGACACATTCACTCCAAAAAAATAAGAGTGGCAGCAGTATTCTCTCTTCAGACAAAATCAAGACTCACCCGCACTAACAGAGAGGGAAGGACTAAATATATACCGGCGTGTGAAAATCAAAAACTGACTCAGTAGAGATGACAAACAAATGGGACAAAAACAAATAGGGACCTTGGGAATACTTAAAAAGAGAATTCCCGGAATTGGCCGGGAAAGACACTTACATTACGTGAGTAAACAAGTCTATCAAGTGACTGTATAACGTTCCGACTAAGGGAATTTAAAAAGAAAATCAAGGATGGCCTTGTTTACAAGAACCAAGCTCGCTATATTCATCCACATTTCGCTGTAATATGTTCATAACAAACACTTTCTAACAGTTCTAATTTTGTTAGGCACAACGATCTCGCAAGATTCCCTGCATTTGCATCGTCTGAATTATCATTTTTGCCACTTATAGAAATGTGTGAAACACTAGTCATTTCACCACTCAATCAGAGGGCGACAGATTATTGCACACCTATGCGAGGAAAAGAATTGAAGACGTGCAAAGCCGTTTTTTCTAAACGAAGGTTACACCGATGGTAGTCGGGCAAATCCACCTATTTTAAATATAATTATAAATCCGCCTATTTGAAATATATATTTGAAATAATTATAAAGTGGGATTATTACTAAAACAAAACCAAATCATTATATTCTAGTAAAACCTTAGTTGGGAAAATACTATTAAACTGTTATAATTTGAAGAATAGAGCGATTCCAAGTCCCGTTTTCTACTTAACAATAATAGTATGAGGTCGACGTTTGTGCTTATCTGGATAATAATATAACATTTTGCATGTTCGTATGCTCATTACAGAAGTTTGAAATAAAATTATACCAATGGTGAAACAGAAGAAGAAATGAAAAGATTACTAAGTATTGCATGAAACTAAAAGGTGTCTTATAATTTTTATTGTTTAAAATATTTTACTAAATATTTTTTGTAGAGAAATAATAATCTTACAAAATAAATGATACATTATTTTAAACATTTTATTATATTAAGTTCAAATTTTTAGTTTGTTTCACTTCTTCTCAAGACTAAAATATTTTCATAGATTGTTACTAAATTGTAACATATGTATTAAAAAAATCTTTCAAACTGTAACTCTACAGATAATGATTTCAAATAGGCTAACTTTTTAATTGTAAATTATGTTGAGTTCTGGCAAATTACATTAGTTCCCTTTGCATGCAAATAATTATAAATTCTATAAATGTAAAGAGATTTGACATCAGGCTTAACAGCCGCCATCGACTCCGTTAAAGCGTGTTTTAATAAAATGAAAATATTCCAAAAAATCTTTGAGAAGAAAACGGACAGTTTATTGAAGTGAATTATAGCAAGGACACAGTGAAAGTAAAAATAAAGAAATATAGTTGTTGGAAAAGTGTTTTTCTGCAATTTCCTCAAAGGAGAGAAATAGTGATTAACACAAAATAAAAACAAGAAAATAAATCAATCACAATTTGACAAAAAATGTTCCCAAAATAAATCAGACGACTGAGTAATGATGCTACAGGAAGTATCATCGTTTCTTGGTAATTGCAAAAGAGGAAAAAAACAAATATAAAGCTCAACATTCGCAAACAATCTACGCAATAATCACGTTGTTTATAGTATCTTTATTACAGGAAGGCAGAGATGAACTAAAGAAAATCGTTAAACCGAGTTAATCTCACATCTTAAATAACTATTGTTTATCTCCCTTAGGGCCGATAATTTCTTTCTGTTGATTTGTTTCTTAATTTAATGTCAATTCCCCTTTACTGATATTTTACTGAAACAATTTAGATATAATCATTACTTTTCATTCTTTAAATTTTCATCTTTTCTATATTGATGCACAACATATTCAATTCTTTTGTTTCTATTAAAGAAAAAACAACTTTCAGATGTACGAACCTGCCTATATATACGTTCATGTTGTTAAGATCATGCGAAATTACATAGTGGTTGAAAAGAAAGTGCAGTGGTGTTGAGAAATGCAATCTCAATTGCTGTTTCTTGTTATTGTAGGTGCAGGATCTGGCGTTCGATTAAATCTCTCCAGCATATCCCAAAAGTACTCATTTAGGCTCATTTTGGTTGAAGCTGTTAACCATCGTTAAGAAGAAATACAACATTTGTAAAGGTCAGAGACATAAATGAAGTATTTTCTTCAGGTTAATTCTTGACAATGAGATCTTGAATGCACTGTGCACTGTCTGGTTGAAAGAAAGAATTATTTTCTGTACATGAAGATCATAAATGCTTGCAAATAGTCATAAACACGACAACATATCAGTTAGCGGTCAGTGATATTTTGGACAGACCAACAGACCTAACTCGTGCCTAATGACGTACATCATAAATAGAAACCATAACACTTTAAACAGTGTCATGTTGCCTACAAGGGTCCATGGAATTATGGCGTCAGCAATAAACCCGAACCGTAAACCTGTCATAGTTTGTCAATCCTCAAATGTTCAAATACGTCGATAGATATTTCATTAAAGATTATAACCTTAGAAAATGAGCGTGAAAATTTTAAATTTTTGAATGAATTAATTACAATTTTTTGCTTACGAATCAGATAGTTTGCTTTTTATTGTGTACATACGGAAGATTATTTATTTATACAAGTTTTCTTATACAATCTATCTATCTATCTATCTATCTATCTATCTATCTATCTATTCATAACTTTAATATTTTAGTCAGTCCATATTAATCTATCCGCACTTTCGTGTATGAAGAAAAATATCCACAAACATTTTCTACGTCTGTATCATATCATTACGAGCATTTCTCTCTATTCACGTGATATTTTATCCTTCTTTTAACCTCTTAGAATTATTCATTTGGTCGCTCTATTCTTGTCTGTCTTTATTTAGGAACTAAGTTGTGTTGCTTTTTTCTGAGTGGAACTGACACTCATCAATACAAAACAATAACAACTTATATTTCTCAATCGGGTAAATGTTGATGAAACATTAATACATTTCATAGCCACCGACTTTACAGTTAAAATGAAACAATGTTTTTAAGAGTAAGTTTCTTCTCTTGCTCCACACTGACAATCATTTGATACTGACAAATAGCAACAAGTGCCAACAGACCTTTTGGCTAATAACGCTTCACATGTCAAAATTAAATGCGAAAAGTAATTTGCAATAAAGTCACGATAAACAAATTATTTTAAAATATCAAATAATTTAATTAAAAAAAGCAATCATAGCATCTGTTATGAAAAATATGCAACTTTTGCAAAGGTTACAGACACAAAGTGAAGTATTAGTGTCAAGCGTAGAAGTTATCGAGAGGAAAGAAAGAGTAGAGAAAAATGAGGTATGACAATTTTAATGCTCGGCTTAATGAAAAAGACAAGAGATTAAACATGAACCATATGGAACGATGTTAAATAAATGTCAAAATAGACGAGAGCGAGAAAACGAGTAATGGTTTAATGAGAAATGGGAAGACATCTAAGAGGCACAGGCTACAGACGTTACCTATATACATAAAAACAATAGACAGTTCACTTCCACATAATTTTTGTCCATTAAACTTACTATTATTACATTAATTATTCTACTGAAAGAAGATTAATTTGAGTGAACTTTAAAGTAAATGCAACCTACTGTGGAAAAATCTTCTGCCTATCGAAAGAGTCACAAGCGTGTTTCACGTACGGCAATTAACTGACTGACATGTATATACATGAGTAGAAAGATCGACAATTTTGGTTAGTGGCCGTGATATACACTAAACGTTCAAAGATATTCTCATGTCAAATATATATGGTTGAGCCGACCATTTAATAGATGCCCAGTCTTACATTTATAATGTACAGTTTGTTGATAAATTTTCTTTGCAAGTATTGAAATTTCATAAAAAATGAAAAATATCAAACTAATTCTATAGGGTTTATTAGAACAAATAGGTAAACAAATAAGTTTTTATTTACACACATCAAAAGAGTTCCACATGGGATGCATTAGTCGCATGCAAAACTTCTACACGATGCAAAATATCTGTTTTCTGCTAGGTACTTCATATTTCCATGAACTTCTTGTGTCGAACACTGACGCTAAAGCGATTTGGTGTTTTTTTATACATACATTGAAATGTAATTCTGCTGAACCAGAGTGTCTGATTCAGTTTCTTTGAAACAGAATGCACATTATTGCTTTCTCGTGAAGTATTGTAATTTTTAAATTCCATGATCAATAATAACCACTTTTGACATTTACCTGAAAAAACAAAAGAAAATGAATTAACAAAGAATATACTTTAATAATATTTTTTAACGAGCAAAAAGTGGTTGATGGATTTAAACTGTGAAAGTTGTACAGATAATTTATGAACACCCTTTGCTTAAAGTTCAGCTAATTTTAATTCAATTTTACTCAAATGCCTATGAAGTTTAATTTCATTAATTAAGAACAATCGTTGTTTCAGATAGAATTATTGTTGTAAAGTGTCTATTTCTTAGTTGATTTCAGTCTATTTCTTAGTTGATTTCCGGCAACATATTTCTTACTGTATATTCTCAGACGATCGCTAAATAAGGCTTTTGCAGTCGCAGTATTTACACGAGCCTCTACACATAAGCATGCTGTGGCACATGGCCGGTTTTTACATGGGGCATTTTTGAGCACGTAAGCTCGGGCAAAATTTCTCCGTAGACCGCGTTTCACGGGGTCTGTCTCTTACCTGCTTCTCCCCAGATGAGACACTGTGTTTCGGCATAGCTTCGTTTGGGTTCCTCTCTGCCCGAAAGAAGAGAGTTCAACAAGGATAGACAGCGTTTGCTGCCACCCATTGTCTCACGCTTAGTTCTCACATTTATACACGTTCAAGAAATTTCTTTTCATCGTTTCGGGTAAATCAGTTGTCTACGCTATTACCCAATATATTTACTTTTCTACTAAAACAGGTTAAAAAAAGGTCACATTTATGAGAAAAATTAAACTTCTGAATAAATTGGCATGCAAAACGATAGCTTTTTATTTGGGGCCTCTACAAACCGATTAGCCACTCGAGGTAGAGAAACACAACGTAATAGGTAAGAAGTAGAGTTTCTGCGTATATGTGATAAAGATAAAGATTTACCCAAGAACAGATTAAGAATGTAATGCATCCACTTGAAAGAAGATTCCACGAAGTATCAATTTTTATAAAGAAGCTATTCAAGTGAATTTACATGTCACTCATGGAATAAAAATGCTATGAAATTGGTTGACTAAAATGTGCGTAGCACAGTGGGTTTTTACAGTGATGGTTACAACTGGTGGAAATAATGAATGTAGTTTGCCTGGACTCTTTTCATGTAAATCATAGAGTAGCAGGGGCTTCACACGTTTTTGTCTGTGTGAAAATAACTCTCCACTAACAAAGACGAAGAGACACTTGTGGACAGCTATATTGCTATATATATGGTAGCAGTACTGCTTTTGTACTGTCATATGTTAGCGGATCTCCCTATCCGGACATGTCTGGTAGAGAATAGCGGAAAGAGTCTACTTGATGTGGTGCAAGGCTTTTTTCTTTCTTTTTCAATTTTATAACGTTTTTTATTGATTTATACTTAATTTTAATTTAATATTCCAATTTCCTTTTTTTATGTCTTTGGTTCCGTATTATTAATCGAGAAATAATTCATTTATATACACACACGAGCAGAGATATGATATTTTAATTGATCTTTTTTCCTCGTAAAAGCTGTCATTATTTGCTTAAAAGCAAATATTTCTATTATATATTTAAGTAATTCGTATTCAGTTTTGCATACTTTCTTTAAGCTGTCTGGAATATATTTTTATTATTTGTAAGAATTTTTAATAAGATTTCAGAAAATTACTTTTGTATCTGTGAATCTAGATGTGCATTGTGGTGTATATTGGCTCAAAATGAGTTGAATACGTTGCATTCACTTAAGAAGTAATATCCTTGGAAAAGGTATTGATCCATCTCCCCCCACCCATTACTTCTTTCTTCAGGTTGAACAGCATGACAGATCGGGTTCTATGGTTAGCAAACAGTCTGCTGCAGAAAGAAATGGAAACCTACTGCAGGAAAATCTTTTTGCCTAGTCAGACAGGGATCGAAAAAGACATGATCATCTCAGCGTGTATCACAAATAGCAATAAACTAACTGAATCTAGATATCTTTTCCTCTATGTAAATATAGCCAGTAATATTTTACTGAAAAACAATAAGATTTCTATGACTTAATACTATTACAATTGTTTAAATATCAATAAAAAATTCTTATGAGTAAAATTAATCGTATTATTTGATGAAACGTTTTAATATTAATTTAGATTATACTGGGAAAGACAGCGTTTAACCTGAAGAAATAAGAATTTGTATTGTAATACCAACCCAAACGAGAACATTTATCAACGTCAGTGTTTTATTCATTGAGATATTTTATATATCTTCCTTGCAAATTTTTATTCACATATATATCTGTGAATGTTTCAATGTATGTAAATATATAGAAAGAAGAAGGGAGGGAGAATTCGGTATTGAGAAGAACTAGACTAATCAGTAATCAGTGTAATATATATACTGGTTGTTTATATTCATATTTATTCCTTCATACAGATTAGCAGGCATTATATCTCAGACACGTACACACAAACACACACAAGATATACATACATATATACATACGCAGACAAGCACACATACACACTCTCACATATAGATAAAGTGTGAAGTTAAAATGACGACAGCGGCTTTATCTATTTCGTAGCAGCACGCATACTCAAACCATGCTGTATACATTGAACAATAGTCAAGCTGAAAGACCTACATTCTTCTCAATGGTCGTTCTTTAGCATCTAAAACAATTCAGCATTCACTTCGTTCTCTAAAAATTTCAAATTGATGTGTTGCTCGATGTTTAAGTAATTACTTTTCGACATGTCAGAAAAATATCAAACCCGATGTATCAAAGAACTGAAGATGCAAGCGAATTGAAATGCCCAACTTCTCTTTATGCTTACTTATTGACCAATATTCGCTTTGCACTTCGTTTATATATACTTATTTTATTCTTTTATGCCCCTATATTCATTTAACAGCCACACACCTCATATGTGCAAGAGGAGAAAATTAAGGAATCTTTCATTTAAGAAATATTATATCTAAAAGATTGAATTAAAACAAAAACCATTTTCCACATTAAACATCATATGAAATGTAACTAATAGAATCATTACTTTTGAAAATATGTTTTAAGTTTACACTCTGCTTTATTCCACTCTTTCTTAAGAAATGTCAATAAAATAGAAAACTGAAAATATAGATGCAGAAATTACAGCAAAGACGGAAAAGTAATGACGGTAAATGTACATTAACGGATAATAATTTTAGCAAAAGAGAAATAAAAACGTATATTTGAAAGCAGTCAAAATAATTACATAACATTAAAGAGGAGCAAGAGCGATAGAAAATTGAGAATAAATCTATAAACTAATAAGTAGTTAGCTAAATTTTCATCTGAAACTTTAAATGTATAGAACTAGATCTGTTATTAATATTGTTAATTGGAATTAGTGGACTTAAATGTGTTACAATAAAAAGAGAATATACATGCATATATGTGTGGGTGTGTTTGTGAGCGTGTATAAAATGTAAGATAGAACTAAATATATATTTTTAAAAGAAAAATAATTTAACACTGATTTTTCATATATATATATATATATATATATATATATATATATAGTAGCATTCACATACAAACTAACGGTGTCAGTATGGAAAACCCATTAGGTCCTACTTTCTCGATTTTTTACATATCGCATATAGTAAGTAAAAATGTTTAGAATCAACAAAACCGGGGATTTACACAAGGTACGTCGACGACATTTTTGCTATTAATAAAAAATATGGACGAAATCGTAAAGCTAAAATTGAATTTTGAAAATAACTCCTTGCTAAAATTTATTTCTGATTTCATGGACAATAAAAAATCCCGTTTCTTGACATCAATATAGAGCTAAAAAACACCGAATTTATTACTTATCTGTATAAATACACCACCAGTACGAACTCTTGTCTTCTAAACTATAATAGCCAATTTCCGGAAAATATAAAATACCAATAATAACAAATTTAATCACAATTCCTCCTTCTAAAGAATATTTTCAATGAACTAAAACACATTAAACAGACATTAGTCAATAAGAATTTTACAAACTACATCATTGATAAACAAATAAAATTATTCTTACAGAAATACAGGAGAGTAGCATTAGAAATAACACACAAGAAATTTTCATAATATTTTATTTCAGCCAAATGCACATTAATTACAAACAGGAAGACAATTATTAAACACCATATTTCTGCCATAATTCTTCAAGAGCATGTAAAATGTATAATATTTTATAGAAAATGTAAGAGAGCAAAACTTTTTGTTTCTAATAATACTAACCCTATCAACTCTAAACTAGTAATGAATAATATGATGTATGCATTGCAATGCCCTGTAAAAGATTGTGTTTGTCATAAATTAATTACCTATATTGGCCATAATACTACTTCCCCCAGTAGACGCCTTACATGCCATTTATCTAGTACTAATAGTGCAATAAAGAATATTATTAAATCATACATTACAACAAAATTTAAAAGAAACTTTAGTTGAAAATACAAAGATACTATTTAAATTACAATATCAAAGGCACCTTGCTATAAAAAGAGGCACTATATATAAAACAATTTTCTCTTGCCGTCAAACTTACACTATTTAACAGTGGAAATGGAGTATTGAAAGATTTTTAACAAATAGAGATAGGTTCATCCTATGCCCACCGCGCGCATCAAACGACAACTTTAAAGAACTCCCTTTTTCAAACAATCAAAAAAATAATCACTTAAAACATTAAATTCTTAATTTCGTTATTAATAAAGCAGTAAGCTAAATTTTTGATAATTAATTCCCATTAACATCGAGTGGATTTAAATTCAAATCTATTAAACTGTCGGTTTGAATTATGCACTTGATGCATTAATTTTGTTCTACTTCTAAATAAACATGTGTAAACTTCATGCATATGTATGTATGTTAAGTTCAGAACACGGTACACACATTGTTGCATAAGTTTTCATCATTGATATTATTAAGTGTAGGATTTATCTTTTTATTCGTAATGCCGCCATTATTTTTAATCTTCTGCATGTGGATAATTCTATCATATAGGTACTATCAACGAGAGTATCAAGGAAGATCTCGATGTGTGTTTCAATGAGATCGGATGGAACTGTTGTGGGAAAGATGTTAGGTCAATCTTCTCGTCAATTTTGTGGTGGTATCAGTCAGTCATTTAAGTGCCATACGTGATACCCGCTTGGACGATCACGTCTCGAAAGAGACATGACTGACTGGACAGTAGGTTGCCATTACTTTAGGTTGGTTGCCGGCCAAGGTTATAGAACGCAATCTGTCCTGTTATTTAACCAATAACTGGAGAGAAGAAACGGATAAATATATTTCCCAGGGGTATTTGCGCGTAACTGAATGCAAGGAATTCAACTAGAATTCGAACTCGGCTCCCCGATTTCTCATTCTGAGCCAATATACATTGCACCACAAAGTACATCCTTGTGATTGTTTACGGATTTGGATAGTTGAGGAATACAGTTCTTCAAAGAACATATAAATTTATAAACGACACTGGTTCTCTGCAGTTTGAATTTTGCAGTTCAATTATTATTATAATCGATAATGAGGTTGGCAGTTTTGAATGTTTTATAATAGATAATTGATTTAATTTTCTTGTTTGAATTGGTCAGTGTTACATAACCTCGGATGATATTGCGAAGCGAAGATTCATCCCGTCTGTTGTTATTGTGCCTCTGATTTTTGTAAAAATACTTATGTTATTGTTTTTGTCTACGTGTTTGTGGTTGCCATTAGTTACTTTACGAAGAAAAAGTTTTATATGGCAATAAAATAAATAATTAGAAAGCCGTTGCTGATGAGCGTGTTTTTTTAATTGTGTATTTCCTAACAGTAATCGATTGGGAAGATGAATTCTCGTACGCTTCCGTGAGAAAATTTTAATAATCGACATTTTTGTATTGAAGAGGGCATTGACAAATAAAATTAAAGTGGCAGTATTTTCTTATATACTGATGTTGTGAAAATATTTTTACTAGAATCTACAAGAACATTCAGAAATGGGAGTTTGTTTATTTTGGCTAAGCTTATATGTGAAGTTGAGAAGAGAATTTATTTCAAAAGTAATTTTAAGATGATCGATTTCGTTTTATCTTGTCAGCTATAATGAAAAAATCATCAACGTATCGAACATGTATTCTTGGTTTAGTAACTTATAAAAATCTATATTTTCAACATGGGATATATAAAGTTTGAGAAGCACGGACCAAGAAAGTTTCCCATACTTATACCATTATTAAAAGTGAAAATATTGCCATGATGGTCGTACAAAGAATCTTTAGTGGTTGAGGTAAGCAAGAGTATTTTAAGCACTTTGGAATTGATAGATGGTGGTTTGATTGATTATGTTTATATACAGAGTTCATTATTATGTATATAGTTTCAGATACATTAGTAAATAAATTTTCAAATATCAAGCGATGTGAAAATGCTATTGCTAGGTGCAGTAGATCTAAGATTTTGATGAAGTATATAGTCTGCTTTCTCCTATCGTGCGCCCATGGCCCAGAGGTAGAAGCGCCGACTGACGCCACTTCGGTCGGGTTTCAAACCTGGGTTAAAAGCAATCGGAGTCTAACCGTACTGATGAGCTGTGATACAGCGAAACATCTGTCTGCGGATGACTATATATATTATACTATTTTTAGGAGTGACTCGGAGTTTCATGCAGTATGCATTCATCTGGTGCATATTATGTACTGAACGTTTTTTGATTGGAATTCTGTACATGCGCATGCACACATGCACACAAAAATTCCACAGTTACCCTTAAATCCAAGCAGTCAACACACCATAAAATAAAAAAAGATCATAATCTAGTTCAAGCCCTCTCACAAAAAAAATCAACGTCAACTTGGGCCTTGTCTACTTTATTCATATTTTTTCTTGTTTTCAAGTCCTTTTAATTGGAGAGCCGAGATCAAATTCCAGTACGATTCGTTATATTTACTTATGCATAAATGCCATTGGAAAATGTATAAATCTGTCTCTGTGGGGTAAATAGCAGGTGAAACTTAGTCCTATTGCCTTGACAACCAATCTACGACAGAAAAAAGCCACCTAGTCAAACCTAGTCTATATTGAATCAAAAGAGACATGATCAACCAAGCGTGTATAACATATGGCATATAATTGAGAGATACCCACTTTGACAGACGTGACTACCTTAGATATTTCTTACAGCCATCTGTAAGCTTCTTGCAATTTTCTGGTATTTTCTCTACCTCTTCCTTTGTAATTTATTCAAACTCTTGAACCTTTGCAGGATACAATTTGCCAGTGGCAAATTTCTACTGGCTCTATAGATTTTCAATGAGATTAAGATCAGGACTCATTGCAGATCTGTCCATTATTTCTTTTTTAACAATTACTATTTGTTTTAGTATAGTCCTTGGGTTATCTTGTCGAAGAATCGATGATCTTTGACAGAATCTTCTAATACTAGGCAGCAGTTTTTCTCTAAAACCTGTCGGTCATCCTTGAATTTCATGATCCCTGTGATATAGCCAGTTCCAGATAGAGCAAACAGCCACAAAATATTATAGATACCCCCCCATGATTATCTGTTGTTATGGCATTATTTTCTTTATAAGCTTTATTTTCCGTCTTTAAAATATATTGTTTATCAGCACTGCTAAAAGGATTTGCTTAGGTTTTGTCTGTGCACAAAAAATTGTTCCAGAATTATTGCGGCTTGTCTAGATGCATTTTGACGAAGTTCAGTCGTTATTGTTAAGTCTTTTCTTCAGTAATGCAGATTTACTTGGCCTTCGCTTATATGACCTACTTGATTTAGTGTGCACCGTTTGATACCAGATGGTTCCAAGTCACTTTTCAGGTATTAGGATGTTTTAGGTTGTTTTTCACGGTTCGCACCATCATTCGAAAGAGTCTCTCATCATTTTTCATCTTCCATGTACATCTACGGAAATTCTTGACAATTCCATACTTAGCAAACTTATTAATAATGACATAGATATGCTCATACATTTGAAATAATTATTAAACATTAATTCCTTTAAGATATGAAATAGTATAATTTATAAAAGTTAAAAATTATTTTATGCACAATTATGATTTCTTACTTGTCAGAAGAATGTCATCTACTCAATGTTCAGCTCACGTTAATGTGCATATATATATATTACTCTTTACTCTAGTCTTGCATGATTGCTTACAGATGTGACACTTGAATTCTTTCAAGTTTTCCGACTGAAATACATATTTGTGGTTTTTGGAATAGTTGGTCAAATCACAAGTTGACTTACATACCAATTCACATGTAGTTACAAGTATGAAATGATTGACCTGGTGACAAAACCTTTGGGCCCATACGATTAAAAAATCTTTGAAGAGATATTTGCACAGAGGACCGCAGCAGCATCTCTTGTGCTACCCACATATATCCCCCTCTAAATATCTATAGCCAAAATCAAAAGACAAGCAAGAGCGTGATAATTGCCAGTTGCACCAACCGCAAAATTTTCACTGCGCTTCACATCAGATCGTCATTGAAACTTTAGAAATGTTCACCTAGTCTTAATCAAGTCTTTTTAAAAAGAAAACCTGCTAAGTGTCTAGCAATCTTTCTCAATATAATGGCCTGACGAAGGAATCACCGATGACCTGGTCGTGCGGCAAGGAGTAACGTGTTACAAAGGACGATTTATTTTTACACACATAATTCTGATTGATTTAAACCCTAAGCCAAATTAATTGAATAATTTCATACGAAGATCAGTATAAAAATCTCTGGATAGATCCTCGAAATATTTCGCAACGTGTTCACCGTTTCTAATCTTTGTGTAATATGAAATAAGCTTTGTCTTTCACTTAACGCAAGAATTGTATACCAAATTATTTCTTGTAAATATTGATTTTTAGCCCACACGTCGTTTCCTAGTATCATAAATATTTGGAAAACTTTCAGTTATGTTTAGAGAATAGATCTATTTAAAATAGCGTTACACATCCCTAAATTTTGTTAAGCCAGTTACATCTCTCCAATCAGAGGCCTGAAAATTACAAAAGTTTGAAGAAATGTATTTTCTGTCAAGAGAATAAGAAAGAAAGATAGAGGGCGAATGTCATTTGTATTTATTAGACTCAAGAGGACAGTGAAGCGATGTGAACGAAAAATATACAAAATAAACATAATCTAATTCACGGCCCATCTGCTTCAATTATTCAGTAAGCTGTTATGGGAACCTTAGTTTGGCATTGATAATTGCTACTGATATGAACGTGATAATGAAACCAAAGTTAGTTCCTTTCACAAAATTTGACAATGCCAAAATCATCTTTAACCCGTGACCTCCCTATTCATATATATATATATATATATATATATATATATATATATATATACTTCTGCTTCTCATAGTCTATTTAACACTAGAATGATGTCTTCCAGTCCGGCTTCTTTAATATCGATAAGATTATTTGCCCAGTGCCATCGAGTAGAAGTTTTAATTTTCACTGAAGAATTGCAGGAAGTAGACCATTAGATTACAGAAAACTGTTCTTGCCATATTCTCGAGTAAAAACATATTGTATTTAAACTGTATTTATGACACTGCTTCGTAAAAATCATGTTATATCTCTTATTATCATTTAACCGCATACAAAGCAAGGCCGCCACTTGTTTGCATAGGTTTACAGCGAGAGAAAAATGGTGATGTCACAGGTGATGTCGATGAAAAGATAAGAGAAGAATGACAACCATATAGAAGATAGCAATTGACAATGCATTAAAACTACCTATCAGGGAAGCAAACAAACGGAAGAGAATTCTACAACTGGAATTGCGAGAAAAATAACTATTAGAGTAGAAGAAAGGTTACATTTAACTATTTTTACGATAAAAGAGTCAAACCCTGATGTCAATCTAGTAGCACGCGTAAATTCATGAGGTCAGGGCACCAATGAAAGAAGTTTCTCAGAGCCGTGAAAATGCTTGTAGAAAAGACAGTAAAAATCTACGTTACGTGGTTGTGAAAGTGACTAAAGGCAGGCTCTCCAACTCAAGTCAGTTTCTATTGCAGATGAATAGCAGGAGCACCTTTTCCAGATATGCGAGACAGTGACCCAAACCTCTTAGCAGTAGATGCAGCTATAAATTTGATGCATTCATTCCTTTTGAGGTATTTTGCGAGAGTGAGGCCAAGGAGCTGGGGTATAGTGCTCTCTAGGAGATCATACATTTTAAAAGTTTCTCTATGGTGGTTTAAGAGCATCTTCTTTTTGAGGCATAAAATTCAGTAGTTATTTTCTACCCCATTCACTTACAGATTAGAGGTCGTTTGATAGGAACGATTAGATAAAATCAAACAACCGTCCAGGAATACCGTAGCTCTGGAACTTGTACAGAAGGCCAGCATGCCAAAACCTGTCAAATGCTCTTTAGATATCAACAGAAACATCTCGAGTTTAATCTTTCTTATCAATAACCTGGTATATATAATCAGTGATCGTCGTTAACACATCAGCATAAGATGCACCATTTAAAGGCTGATGTAGATTGTCTATACATACCCCGTAAAGAAGAAGGAATAGGTCTTATTCAGCTAGAATTGTCATACAAGAAAACAACTATTAACTTACTAACATACACGGAAACAACAAAGAACTATATGATACAATTAGTTAAACAATATAAAAGCAAAAAGAGAAATATAAAAATAATGAAAGAAGGCAGTAAATAAAAACAAGATTTACATTCAGTAGATTCTGTAAAAAATAAAACAGAGGCCAAGAACCAAGTATTACCGCAAAATTTTGAAAAGGAGAACCAAGGATAAAGCTCTTGAGCAGATGAAGCAATGCCGGCAAGACAAAACTCTGCATGTTGATAAAATTAATTCTTATCAATGGTTATAAGTATCTGGATGAAAGTTTGAAAATGGGGATTCATTCTTGCAGCTCAAGAGCAGTGTGTTTTCACTATTTCACTTTTATCGTACATAATAATATGGATCCAAAATGCAGGTTCTGTGACAAATACCAAGAAACAATAAATCACCTAATCTCAGAATGTTCTGTATTTATCCCAAATAAAATTAAAAATCGTTACGATAGAGACGAACGATATTTACACTGGACAATGTGCAAACACATTGGAAAATATGTAAACAGCTACTGGTATGAACATCACCCAGCACCGGTTACATAATTAAAAGATGTCACAATTCTATGGGATTACAACATTTACAAAGACAATAAAATGGAAGCAAATACGCAGAACATCAAAAAATAAAGACCTGCAAATTGAAGTAGAAAAACGTGATAGTAGCTGCACTTGGAATGATAAAAGATGGAACAAAACAACACATTGAAAGAATATCTGGAAACCCAGCTTAAGAGAGATGCAAAAAATGTCTCATCACATACACTATGGAGAAATTGTCTGTAACGGTAGACATGTTATGGGAGTTAGAAAAAACATGACCTCTAGTCATAACAATACATCACGACCTGCGTTAAGTCTTTCCGTAGAATTGGCAGGTAGTGTAACCATAGCAGAAATTGA
The DNA here is from genome assembly GCA_037127315.1 of Ascarosepion bandense. NCBI lineage: Eukaryota > Metazoa > Mollusca > Cephalopoda > Sepiida > Sepiidae > Ascarosepion > Ascarosepion bandense. The sequence continues at coordinate 3,247,825 of JBBBDQ010000488.1, forward strand.
TTTATGATGAAATTAATAATCATAATAATAATAATAATAATATAAATGATTACGAACAAAATTAGCCTTGAATGAGGGAACAAGTTTGTCAATCTGGTAGGTTTTAGTAAAAAATTTAGGCAAACTTTATTTTTCGGGTCGTCCGTTTGTAAGGATGTGAATATATCTTTCTCTCTTTCATGTTGTATTCAAAACTTAATTACACAGCCTACATATTTGTAGGCAGATATAAAAAATATTAACATGTCGAAATAGCTTTGGTAAATGACACGAAAAGGAACTTTAAATTTGATGACTATTCAAAGATAAACGTAAATGCGAGTTACTAAACTTGAAATTTTAGACCAACTTAAACTTTTTATAACAAAATTCCCCACCACACAAAATACTCCGTTACTAATAACAAATTAAGTATTAAGTATTAATTATAGGATTTTACGTATAATCTACTAATATCCACTTTAAATCGAAGAATACATATTATATATCTTTACATTATGTGACTTCAAATTAAGTTTTGTTTCTTTCAGGGATATATCTTCCTGGGATATGATCTCTTTCCACCTTTATCAGATAGTGACCGGTAGAAAATCAACGTGCTGAAAGAGTAGAGAGACTTTTCATCTCTCCTCTTCCCGCATAGAGAAAAAGTCATCTTGAGGTTAAACCACAAAAGAACGTCTTCTTCCTCACTCTGGCTAGGTTTCTTATTTCCGTCTCGCTCGTGATGGGCATGCTAGCGACTGGGACCGGAGTCGTCAAACCCCAGATTGTTTCCCTTTCCATTCTACATTCTACGAAAGTGTGTTCCTGTTGTCTGTACAATTAGGAATGAGAAAGAGAGGGAATTGCTAGTTGCTGGCAGGGTCAGAAAGAAATGACCAGGAAGCAAGACACTAGTCCCCTGAATCTGCTAGGACTAAAAGTGCGTACAGTCTCACTTCCTCTACCATCAATAAGTACGACATTCCAGCTTCGAGCACACCATCTAATGATCTGCAAAGGAAGTACGATTATGGTTTTGAAAAACCTGAAAAATTGAGTATCTGAAAGCGAAACTGGATGCTCATATATCCACTATATCACCATTCAAAAAGCCTCAGGGCACTCAGCCTCTACCACGTCCGCATCTGTTTTCAAATCATTGCCTGAACCACCACTTGCAATAAGATAAAACTATAAAACAACAAACTGAATCAATTTTACACGGAGAGGGCCTATGGAGGTGCGTTGTGGTGCAGTGGATATTGGCTCGGAACGAGAAATCGGGGATCCGAATTCGAATTCCAGTGGAATTCGATGCATTCACTTACGCCCAAATACCCTTCCCCTCCAATTATGGGTTAAAGAACAGGAGAGATTTTGTACTATAGCCTTGGATAGCAACCAGAGAATAATGGGAACCATACTGTGAGATAAACTTCTGCCCTGTCAGTTATGTCTCTTTTGGCACGTAACTGACATCTCTATATAAAGTGTTAAAACTAACATATCCTATCCGTAGGATATTGACGGACACTCCGTAGATAGTTCTATAAAGGATTAGATATGTAATATATTATCTTGAACGGCGGAAGTAATTGACTGGTACATCCAGTCGTACAACAAAGGAAAAGGGTGTTTGATAGATATATCCAGACGTAGATGATGTTAACAAAGTGCAACAAAATCACGAGCAACAACCTGCTTGAAAAGCAATGGACAGCTACTTGTGACTGACAGATGCATCAGGCCGTAGATAGTCAACAAAGCGACAAACCGAAAAAAAGAAAATGTGTCGAAGTCTTAATTATATAAAGTTGAAACTTTTGGCTGAAAAGACATAGACGTCTCCTTCAGTTATGCAGTCTCTCTCCGGCTGCCCTCCTGCTCCAAGCATTGACGACAAAGAATAAAAATATAAGTTGTATTTTTATATATACGCGTTCCTTGTTGTTTGTCAAGAACCACTGTTATATACAATAGATGTGCCATAGTTCAATGAGACAGATGATTGGTGTCCTTTCCATGACCATTTTCAAGTCATATTTTTTAACACTAATCGAACTGATAATGGAATTCTGTATGTTTCAAATTTTATCGACAAGTTTGATCATGTCGATAAGTATTGTAATCAGCAGACTCACGAGGTAATGTGGAGTTGGACTAATACAGGCAGCTTAAACTTCTATGGTGCTTTCTAGCAAGTTCGACCAAATTCTTTTTTTAGAGAGTCGATGTAGTGCTATTAAGTTGTCCTAGTACCAATTCTATAGTTTACTCTGCTCATAAGCTCGTCCGGATTCGTGTAAACTTAGATAATTCTAATGTTAGATTGGCTGGCTATTGAATATTGAACGCATCATTACTTGGCGAGCGAGATTTTCTAGACGAGCTGCTACCAATGCTGCAGCGAAATTGAAGGTGGCTATTGTTGGGAATAAATGGTAGGATATAATAATATTCAAAGTTAGGTCGTTTGTTGCTGACTCAATCTAGGTAGGTTAGCAGCAAAAACACCATGCGAAACCAAAGTTGATCGGGTTATTAATTAATTAGGTCTAGCTAAGTTTAAGATAAGACAGATAATGACCAGTCTTTCCCATCTCTACTTTTGGACTTGTGCCAGATTTATTACAAAAATGAATATTATTTCATCAAAGCTTACATTTATTCTAGCACGAAATATCTCTAACAGTTCTACTACACTAGCCAACTTAATAATTGTGGAAGTTTGCTCATATACGAGATACAACGCTTTGTGATCAAATTCCTTGTATGTTGGAAAATTTAGACTTTACTACATTCACGGGATTTGACTATATTCCATTCATACCATTTTGTGCTTCGTTGCGTTAATTGCTGATGGGCGATTTTATAATTAAAAATGTAAACAATGTTTCCAAGAGACGAGTAAGAATTAAATACAAATTGATAGGGCAATAGAGTTTGCTGGTTTTTAGACCAAAAGTGCTTGAGGCAAACAGAGTCAGACTAAAGATTGAAACCTCATAACTAATACAAGGAAGTCTTTGAAAAAAAAAGTAGTTGACATAAACTGATTATAAAAACGGATGGAAATACAGTGTCAGATATAGAAATGCTGTAGGCTGCTAGTCTGTCAATGAATTGGTGTTAGCAACTTCGACATGTCAGGAACGCATCTAAATTTTACAGACGAACTAAGAACATTCATGATTTTGTTTTGTCAGTAAATACATTAGAGAAATTGAAAAAATCAAAGCGAAAAATATCAAAGCCATTCAATCTCTGAATTTTCTGAAGAAATATGAGTTATTTTTTTAGAAATAGAAACAGAAAAATATCAGTTGGAGGTGATGCGCGTTATGTTTGATGGTGGAATAAAAAGTAAAAAAAAGAATAGATTCATGGTCATTTGCAAAATAGACAACCTAAGATATGAGATGTGTAGTGGAGACGTTACAAAATTTAACTGAGTAATTTTGTAACATTCAACAATCATGTGTGTCAGATATACAAAAAGCCACATAGAACCAATGAAATGTGTATTCCAGAAACTAAACAAATTAGTAACTAAAAAAAAAAACTTGTTGGAATCAAAAAGCTTTTAACATCTGATGTGGTAGTGAAAAATGAACAGTCTATTTAGAGACGAATATAGCACCTTAATTAGTAGAAATATCGTTGCACTAACGGATGATGTGAATAACCTTGACCGAACGTAGAAGCAATAAAAATAGAATGTAAAAAGACACTTATTCTCACGATTAGAAAGAGAGAGTGGAAATTTATTGAACAGGTATTACTGATTGAGAATATGGAGAAAAATATCAATTGAAATTTTGAAGCCTACACATGTCGGAGGATCGAGCCTATAAACTACCTCAAAATTTTGTAAGAATATAGGTCAGCAAAGTGACAAAGACGGATTGTAAAGACTCTTAGACTAACAAGAGAATAAATTATGATGAACTATAATATGCCATATCCTGAAGATACACGACACATAAGAAAAATGCATTTAGAAGATCCAAAACACATATATGTTTGTGTTAGAACTGGCTAGAAGAAGTAATCAAACGTGTACATTAATAGAAACGATTAGAATATTTTGCTATACAATCTATGGAAACTGTTTTGAGTTAATAAACTGTGTTTTCAATTATATTTAGAAAATACATCTCTGACAAGTTGACATTAACTAAAGGAGACTGCAATTTAGTGAACATTAATATCAACACAGAAATTCCCTTTGACATTAAAGTACAGTTATTGTGCGCTATTTCTAAATGGAGCCTTTAGAAAATATGGAATGATATTGTTACTATGTTAATCGAACCAAACGCTATTTTATCTGAAATTTAAAAAAAACTATTATTACTTTTGGTCGCTTCTAAGAGTATAAAATCATTTAAAATAATTACGAGATGTATAGGTAAAGCTGAGTAACATGGTTTTGAACAATAATAGACGTTGTCAAACTACGGATGAAACTCATTTTAGTCTCGCTGGAAGTAGTATGTAAACGCAGTGCATGAAAATAAATATTTTTAATTATGTGTCAACTGAGAGAGAAATCCTATTTCATAACAGGAAAGAATAGTGAAATGAATAATAAGACGAATGATTTCCAAGACTTCCTTAAGAATTCATGTTTATCCACTGTCTTCTCTGTGAATTGGAATAAGTTATGTTGTTACGAATGATAAGTGGAAACTTGAAACTAAATTACATAACGTTTTATTCCTTTCACTATTTCTTCAGCATCAAACTCTTGTGGTATGCGGACGGAGCGCGATGTCTCTTATCCGATACGTAGATTATACGGTCTACATATGCCGAGCCTGCCTGCAGCAGTGGTTATTTTTTAATAACTCCGCTTGTTGAATATTCTCGTTATCGTGCTAGCAATAGCGGATGCAAGCGTAAGGTTACTTCTTTATTCAATGTCTGGAATGGATATCATACCTTGTGCACCCGGTTTCTTGATAGCTCCTGTGAATTTGAGGCCAAGCTCACTCCAGTACAATGCCGCATCTAGTTTGGTATATCTAAATAAATAAGTTGGCGTTATATTTCACATGTTATCTTTAATTTAGCTATCTGATAAACACAACTCAAGAGGGAGTATGCAATATCTCGCGTTACTTGCCTATCTTACACTGTATTTTACCGCATGTAGTCAGTGGGCATTCTATGTACTACAGGTTCCTATTTTCCCATGTATTTTAATATCTTCATCAGCGTTTATGATTTTACATTAATCATTTCATTCCTGGATGAAACGAAGAGTTATTGAAATAATTTTTTGATTAAGATTAACTTCAACCATAGTACATGTTCATGTAAAAAAATTGCATGCTTGAGTTCCTTATTAAGTTCCACCTTGTTGGTCCTCAATTCACAATATCTCTAAATGTCCCTGATCACAGTCGCCAAATATCCTTTCACGGTCTATTGGATTCTAACATGAAATATAAATCCAGAGGGCAAGAAACTTTCATTGCCATTATAACATCAACTCCGACCAAAAGTTGTCCTGATTTATCTACCAGACCCGAAGAATTAATGATACGTAGGTTTTAACACTTATATATCAAAGCGGAACTGTCGTTAGAATTTTTCACCTTCAAAGTAGACATTTTGATTACCGTAATATTTTTATCCAATGAATTTTTGCACTTTTGCGCATGAGTGCGTAACATATAGAAGTTTTATGTTTTTTCTCTGAAGTCTAACACTGTATTCCAGTATTGTCTGGAATAGTTTTCCATATATTGTTTAAAGATATGTGTTAAGGTTAACTGAAGAAGATAATTTTAGCCTTGTTAAAATTTTTTTGTTAATTTTTGCATTCGTATTTGTTTATTCAACAACAGATTTCAACTTTAGTTAAACTATTTTTCTTCCTTTATAAAATATGTAACTAAAAGTTTTGCTAATCATATTACCCGATATTCTTATGCTACCCTTTTATAAGGCCAATTTGGTATCCATAGTTTTAGTTTATTCCACGTTCAAAGGATGAGCTTTTTTTATATCTCGTTAGGAGGTGAAGGAATTTTACTAGTTATCAGCTTGGGAAATTACATCGACGAGTTTTCATATTTTGGATTTTACTGTTTCGTTCACATTCTCACTAATACACTTGGTTCAGTTATAAAACTACCTTTCCACTTATTTGTGAAATAGCAAAATAGGCAGAACTTTCTTGCTTTGAGTAGTTTTCCAGTCTAAGAGATGTACGACTCTGAATTCAAAGCCGGGGGAGAGAATATTGGCTAAAACTTCCAATAACTTCATAGCAAATAAAATAATAACAAATGGAATTTGTGAAAAACCATATTCATCTCCATCAGGAAGATATATTGAGAATAAAGTGTTGAAGAATTTAATAGGAAACAACTCCATTGGCTTTCCTATGATGTCATGAACACTTACAGTCAATAAGGGAAAGAAGTTGGTTGAAACTCATAACTGCCTACGTCTTTAAGAAACATGATAATTATGTAAAAATGTATTACATAATTTAGCGCTGATTGTGAACCGTCCAATTGTATAATAAAACTACTAAAAAAATTGCTATTAAAGCAACTCTTACAAAATATATTTGGATGATCATCTTGGATGCTTAAAGTAGTGTGGAAAGTTAATATCTTAATTATATGATTATTTTCCCTTGCAGTTACATGTACAGTCCATTTTAGTTTTTATTGATATTGGAAAAGATTTGTTCTTTATTTTTATTTGGTAAATATCTTTGTGTATGATTCTATAGCACTAGTCTGTATGATCTAATGAAAGACTAAAAGAGGTAAAGTATTCAATCAATAGAAGCCATTTTTAAGCATTGATCTGAGAGAACCTTTCTATACAGGTGATAGCTTAGATCATTCTGGACAAGTTGGACGCCATGCATGATCTTTCTTGATCTTTCTACTTTCTATTCGAGATTTCTACTTAATATTTTGGATTTTGTACCATCATACAGTAATTGTGAAAAGTAAACCTATCGTACCATATGCAATTTTGTTATCTCTTATACTATTTTTGTTATAAGAGATCGATACATCGAGGTATTTGAAACAAACATCTATGTAAAGCGTCGTAAGTAAATACGAATATTATCTGACCAAAAATTGAAGGGGAATATAGGAACACATGATTATATAATAATTGTATATCTAATTATTTCTATAATTAATTATCTTATTAATTACAAAAGGCGTATTTAATAAATACTGTAAAAAGTCTTAATACTCGACACACGCACACATACAAATATATATATATATATATATATATATATATATATATATACAGATGTTCATAAGCCTATTCTTTAACGTGTTGATAAGTTTGCCGTAGTTTTTTTTTTTACATATTTGGCATATTTTTACCCTTATTTTATATCGTTAAATTTCATTTATATTTTTATAAACTGCATCAAAACTCTTAAAAAATTAATAGCTTGGAACTTGAGATTGTATAATTAAAGTATTATATTATGACTAATAGAATTATGTAATATCAGGTTTTGTTCGCAAATTGTTTACCATTGAAGCGCTGAAAACAGGGTTCGGTTGTTCTATGTTCATAAAAGCGCTGCTACTTCAGTTTCACGTCTTAGTCTTACTAGCACTCTACGTTATAACAAAATGTTTTAACAAGTCACTGGTATAACTAGCTCAAGTGAATATCAATTAACTTTTTGTTCTTTTGGTTTCTTCTTTTTTTCCAAGGGCATACTATCTTCAGGGTTTTCTAAAGTTTCTCTCGGTTTTTTCATATGCTTCAATTTTTTACCTCGACATCATAATGTTTGGTATGATCTCTAATTCCGACGTTATGCTTTTTTATTTTTCTCACGTGGACTCAGACTTAAAAAGAAGGTTTACATCAAGTTCTTTGAGGAGGTAATATTGACTTGGGTCGTTGTTGACTCTATTTTACTGAATAAATTTCTTCTTTTGTATTTCAATATATTTTGTATAATTTTGGTAAATATATCTTTTAAAATTAGATGTCAGTTTTATTTTCATTTTTGCGTAATTTGAACGACAATATAACTATTACATTCTGTAAATTGATTCATCAAAACATTTTCCTCATACGAAGCGCAAGTGATGGAAGTACACACAAAATCGTCCGCAGGCGAAACTTACATTGATATTTGCATGCATATGTCTTTTTACATTTAAGTAGCCCCCTGCACATCAGTGGCTTTTCCGCCTTGCTCGGGATGAAATGATTAAAAAAAATATGTGCAAACTTTCTTTACATATATATGAATTAATGGGTTTTTATATGAAAATGTCGTATATTTTTATCTGAACATATATGCATATTTATACACATGTACCTACATATAAACTAAAGTATAAAAATATCAAACTGCAATTTAATACTCTTTGGCATAATCATGAGTTTGTACAACGGCACTTATAGACGAGAAATGTAATCTACAAGGTGTTGTCACCGATGCCGGAGCGTGGGTATATCTATCCAAAGACGTCAAAAATGTCTAAAACTTAATTATGCTTGTTGGGTCTGGCTGTAAAAAATTATTGTGGTCTAAACCAAGTAAATAAAATCAGAACAAAGTTGAAATCTAGCAAGTGACAAGCAAGTAGTGTATCTGAAAATCGTCCGTGTGTCCCTCAAACTCCGCCGATGGCAAATTGTATTACCTTGTTGATAGACACGATTAACAGCCATAAACCCATTGAAGATATCGTCGTGAAAATGGCCTACAAAAAGAGATAAATATCTTACATATGTGAAATCAGAGATTAGTTTATTTAGTCATCATTGATAGTCCAACAGAAACCATCTAATAAAAGAAAACTTGAGAACAGGCTGGATTTGTAGCGACATGTGGATTATTTTACATAAAATCTCTACTGCATTTCCAAATCAACTGGAAATATTACTTCTACAGCATCTATCATCTATTGTGAAATGTCAATTTTATCTGGCTCAGATGAAGCGCAACAGTCGATTCCATTATGTCAAAACAACACTTTTGTTAACAGACAAATATTAAACATGCTGTACTGTGTGCGCTTAACTACAGATTTAGAGATGAGAGAATATAGCGCTGAAATGAGATAAATATAATTTAATGTTCAATTTTGTTAATGTACTCAGTTTTAGCCAATTGCTGGCAATCACGTTCTTGAATAACATTTTTTAATTACAGATCCGGAATTTACAACATTAAATTTTTTCTTCATGACAATTAAGCGAGAATTATTCATACCCGTGACCATCTGAGACACAGAGTGCAATATATTTCATGCTCTAAGAAGTTTTATTTTTTACCAAATATACAAGCACAGCTACAATACCGCTTTAGCTATTATGTCATACATACATCGTCAACTTAAATCCATTTATATTATATATATATATGTGTGTGTGTGTGTGTGTGTGTGTTTGCATGTCTTTGTGTGTGTATGTGTGTATTTCTTTGTGTGTATCTGTGTGTGTGTGTGTGTGTGTGTGTATAAATTTTCATGGTACGGCTCTCGCTAAATTGTTGTCACGTCAATGTATGTTATATTATGGATAATAGTGTATGTTCAGTTATTCTATTCAAACAGCCGACTCAAATGCTACAAACGATATTAAAACCAGTTACAATCAATTTCTAAATTAAAAAACAAATTAACTGCATGCATATATGCATATTCTATGCATGCATTCATTAAGGGGATTAATATATTTTTTATCTGTTAATATTGTTTTTAGTACGATAAACACTTACATTGATAAGACACACTCACAAATACATATTAATTCCATTGATAACCAAGAGTCACCTTTAAATATTTTAGAAGTGATTTTTAATAAACATAAAAATAACATTGTTTCTTTTTTATCCATTAACAGTGTGTTTAATGCTTAGCAGTTTTTAAAAATAGGTGACTGTTTATCTTCACCGCTCCTGACATCTATTTCACGATTTTCCAAACGCTAACGCATTCCTTTTAAAAGCATAAAAAATAAATTATGGGTGCGTTCAAAATAAACAGTCACGAATCTTGAAAAAAAAAATTACTAAGCGTAAAACAACGCCGTTAATGGGCAAAGAAAAATATTTACACACACACACACACACACACACACACACACACACACACACACACACACACACACACACAGAGTGTATCAGAAATAATTTTACAAAGTTTTGTGTTGGGTTCCTGACGCCAAAACAAGGTAAAATGAACATATAAACACATATCCAAAAGACAATCATTCTACGTCAACTCCGCTCACTTTCTCTCTCTCTCTCTCTCTCACACACACACACACACACACACACTTGTTATACTTGGCACAAATGAGAAAAATATATATAATAAAATAATGTTTTAATGTGTGCTATATTTATGAGCAAATATTTCCAAACTCACAGACAGATACACATGAACATTGAAATAATATTCGAGCGGCGACATGGTTGCCACTTGGGGTTGAACTCAGTGTCCACACACACACACACACATACACACACACACACACACACGGCCGCACATACACACTCACAATTCTAACACAGACACAAATGAACAAAATGTCCGCTCGCTTTTTCGCATGCATAATCCACAGAGCCTGTCTCAGTGTTAGCAAAGTTTGGGTGACTCGGCTACATTCGTCCTGGAAGCGCAATCTGATGTATCTATGCAGTCTTACGTTAATTACCATTTGCGCGGACGTATGTTATCTACCTGTTTACGATATGAATATTCTGCCATTATTAAACGGATCAATTCTTAGTTAACTCACTACCATACACGTTAAACGTTGAAGACAATCTTGGCCCAAATGCACGCAAATGACAAATGTAACCAAGTCTACATACCAACACAGCGTCATCTACCGTAAACTTTCTTAAAACATAACAACTCAAAAACAAACGATTTGCCGACATTTGTATATATGGAGATTGATCGTTTTTTTGGTGTGAGAAACCCACCTCCAAAATTTGTAAGAATATTATTGATAAAACCCTGCACACACACACACACACACACACACACACACACACACACACACACACACACGCACATATATGTATATAAACTGCGTCTAGAGATTATATGCAAAAGAGGTATTGTCAAATATTTTCTGTAAAATTCATAGATATGTGTTATCCAATAAAATAATTTGTACTATTATGTATAGCGAGTAAGCATGAAAGCACTTAAGTCCCAAATGTTCAATTTTAAATTCATATTTACTATTTCTTTCAGTAGTTATAGCAATTTTCAGTCTCAAGAGATTATTTGCAAGAAATAAAATTTAGTATTAAGGCTCGTAAAAAGCAACTAACAATGAATGAAAAGAACCATATATATAAAAAAATAAGCAAAAGAGAGTTTTCGCTTTTTAGGATTTAAAAAGGGATCATCGAACAATCAAGAAAATATGTTAAATGGGATTTCAATCAAGAAAAAATCTCAGGCTGAATTCAGGAATATAACAAAGCGAGATCTATTACATATCCGAAGAGAATTAATGATTTTCCCAAATGCGTCAAGTGCGTTCATATTTGTGGCCGCTGGAGCTCCTATGGTGCCAAGGGAAACATGGTGTAAAGCATTAAGGAAGTTTGCTGATGTAAAAATCAAATAAAGAAACCCATTTTAACATCAGGAAAGAAGATTGCAGTGGGCAAAAAATACATGAAAACTGATTTCAGTAAAGTGCTGTTTACAGACGAATCAAGGATCAAGGATCACCCTCGACGGGCCCTATTGATGGGCTCGAGAATGAGTTTGCAAGCAACATGACTCAAGAAAAATTTTTAAGCGCCAACAAGGCGGCGATGGGATCATGATATAGGCTGGTATTATTGGTAATGAGCTCGTGGGTCTATTTAAATTGAAAGACGGTTTTAAATTGAATTCCTAAATTTACTAGAGCAATATTTATTTGAATGGCATGATAACCAGTCTTTAGCCAAGCGTAGATCTATGATCTTTATGCAAGACAACGTACCAAGTCATGCATTAAATTTTACTAAATCCTGGTTGAAAGAATAAGGATTTGTTGAAGATTCTCTGGCCTTCAAATAGCTGTGACTTAATTCCCATTGAGAACCTGTGGAGCATCCTCAAGAGAGATATTTATTCTAATGGAAGGCAATTCAATAGCAATTGTGACCTCTGGAAGGCGGTTAAAGTTGCTGCAAACAACTGACCAGCTCCTAAAATTGCAAATCTAATATCAGATGTTGAAAATAGGCTTTTAAATGTTATTAAAAGGAAAGAAGCATTTGTGCAATAAATATTAGTAGGTTCTTATTATATTCTGTGTATATATTTTTTTAAATTTAATATTTTCTTTTGTTTTTCCTTTAGAAATTGATGAATTTGTTCTAAAATCTTTTCATATTATTTTTTTACATTTGTTTTACAAGGTATAATAATGTAAAAGTATCAAAATAAATAGTTGCAAATAAACTACTGACAGTCAAATTAGTCTGTTTTGTTAACTTGGTAATTTTTCTTCCAGCCAAAAACAATAGCGTTCTGTATCACTATATGTTGTGGTTTCTTGTTGCGAAATCACACAAAATAACAAATAACAAAAGCAGATGTGGAGATAGAAAATGTAAGTTATATTGAACAAAAATATACTAACTGGAACACCGGTTAGTCAATTCAGAAATACTAGGAATACTGTTCGTAGAAATCCAGATATACAATCTGGTAGTGAAGTATGTCCGGGTAATGAGTTTATATTCTTACTGACCAACTAGCGGAGGTACAACTACTCAACTACTTTGACAATCACTATATTTAGTTGTCCCTCCCAGTAAGGGCAACATGTCACACATGGTCAGTTTATGACTGGGATTTCCGGGCTATATGGCCCGGCCAAAAAATGTCTGTCTATTTTTGCCCAGTCGTGCTTCTACCCTTCGGCGGAACCACGACTGGGTTTGTGCTCTCTGCTCGGAAGCAGAGAGCGCCCTCTGCCCGAAGGCAGAGGGCTGACAGTGAGAAATGCGGTCGCAGCGAGAAAACGCTTTGACAAGCACTGTATTTACTAGCCTTCCCACGCAAGGCCCGGATGTGACACATGGTCATTTTAAAGTGGGTATTCCCGGCCATATAGCCGGGCCAAAAAAATGTCTGTCTATTTTTACCGAGTCGTGGTTCTACCCTTCGGCGGAACCACGACTGGGTTTGTGCTCTCTGCTCGGAAGCAGAGAGCGCCCTCTGCCCGAAGGCAGAGGGCTGACAGTGAGAAATGCGGTCGCAGCGAAAAACGCTTTGACAAGCACTGCCGTTCTCTGCATTGGCAGGATTATATGTACACCTTAGGCGAGTCCATTCTTATGTGCAAAAAGGGGTTCTTCCAAACACCACTCTCCCTAGACTCTTTTTTGGGAGGAGATAGCATTTTTTCCGCTTGGGATCTAGTATTCTCAACAGCTTCCAGAATATTTCTTTTTTTCATCCCGCCAACGTTTTTTGAGAACGATGGGCTTGGCGCTTTGATCCTTCTTTTTTGGTTGAAATATCTCATTTGTTTGCATGGTTTGCAAGTTTTTTCCCGTAACTATCGGTGTAATAAATACAGATTACATATTTCTCTTTTGCGCGAATTCTGTTGTGAATCTTTTACTACTTGAGAATACCTGGTTTTTCAATTCTGAAGTTTCTGCGGTCACGCTTTTTATTTTTTACAACACGAGTTAATGGGTAAATCTCATATATTAGATTTCTGCATTCGGTCCGTACCTACCAAGTTATGTGTTTTTCGTAACGTAGATTTTTAGTTGTTTGGTCTTTCCCTGAAATTTTACATTCACGATAATTTCGCCTTCCAATTTAATCCTTTTTCCTGTTATCGATTTAGCAATTTTTTAGTGTGCAACACGATCGGCCTGTTGAACTTCCGCCATTTCTGTAAATTTATTATTGTTAAGTCTGATCCCGAATTCAATTGCAATTTGGTCTTCTTATTCAATATTTTCAGTTCTACATATTTTATACATACATCGTTTATGTAAACTTTCAAAAACATGGAATTAGTTGGAGAAATAAGATATCCAAGCTTGTTTAACTGTTTTAAAGAATATCATATATATATATATATATATATGTGTGTGTGTGTGTGTGTGTGCGTGTGTGTCTGTGACAGATTTATTTTAGTGCATATTGGAATCAGTTGGGAAAATAAGATATCCAAGCGTATTTAACTGTTTTAAAGTATATCCTATATATATATATATATATATATATATAGGTATATCCTATATATATATATATATATATATATATATATAGGATCTTCTTTAAAACAGTTAAACACGGTTGGATATTTTATTTTCCCAACTGATTCCAGTATGCACTAAAGTAAATCTGTTACATATTTTTGAAAGTTTAGGTAAACGAACCCCTAATTGTGAGGATGATAGTTTTTGAATACTAGTCGAAAATAGAGAAAAGTGAACCTTGCAAACGAGCTTGCTGTAATCAGTTTATCTATGCACTTGCATAATAATACGATTATTTATGAAAGTGAACAGCACTTCTCTTCAGGATCAGTGCGCGATGACAAATATCAACGTTATTTAGCGGGAATGCGTGAAATAGGTTTATCGCCTGGGAAGCATAAGACACACACACACACACACACACACACACACACACACACACACACACCATATATATATATATATATATATATATAATGTATCGAGGCAGTAGATAATTTTCTAAACATAAACTGTTAAATATAACACACAATGTATTAAGTTACTTGACTTTAATTTCAGGTAAATATTACGTATTTTGGTTTTAATTTCAGGTGAAAATAAAAACAAATATTTACAAACATTTTGATATTGTTTTATTATGATGGTTCTTACATGAGCTATATTCGGAGAGGTTACAAGGACGTTAGCATAAAGAAATCCACAATAAAAGATGATTTTATCTTGTGTTGACATAAAACATTTCTATGAAACGATAACAGTCACCAAATAGCAGATGCAATTCGTAAATTTGTAATGCAGTTCTATGACGTCACACACAAATACATACATACATATATATATATATATATATATAAATATATATATATATATATATATATATATATATATATATATATATATATATATTGTGATTTTGACGTGAACATGTAAGCAATTAATAATGCCTTATTTATTACAGGAATTAAAATATTAATGAATGTACTATAAAAATGAAAAAACTGGAAAGTCATTTTGCAATTGCATTAGACTTACAAACTATGGAAAATATTCATTTTGGTCCACATGGTGTACATATGTTCAGTGCTTCCAGAACATTAAATTAATCAAACAACATTTTATTCTCATCTAAATAAATATGAAAGTTTATTGAACACAACTTGTAGCAGATAGTTTATGTTTGTCGTTAGTCATTTGAAAAGAAAGAAAGAAAGAAAGAAAGGAAGAAAGAAAGAGAGAAAGAAAGAAAGGAAGGAAGAATAAATGACCGAGAAGGAAAATAAATCAACGACTTGGAAATATTAAGTGACTGGAAAAAAAAGTAAACTGATTAAAAAGAAAAAAATTAAAAATATTATATAACTGAAAATAAGAAGTTGAACAAATCAGAAAAAAGAAAAAAGAAAGAAAGAAAGACAAAATGAATAAAACATAGAAAAACTTTTAAAGAGTTGATGATGAAAAATTTCAATAGAAATAAATAGAAGTGGCAGTTCTTGGAAGAAAGTTTTCTTAGTGGATTTTTCTTTCTGCATTTGAAATACATAGAGAATAAAAGTGATTTAAATTCTTGAAAGTAGCATGATGTGTTCTAATGGTAGAGTCTTCAACTTATGCGACAAATGGAAGAAGATATATAAACATTAATCGCACAACTAAGATTTGGCGGACTTATGAGTGTTCTGATAAAAAGAATAAAACGCAAAAAATGGAATTTTAACCAGAAGCATTTTATCTATTGTTTGCTTTGATATGATTTACGTGTTTGTTATTTTTTCAATGTAGGCATGTTTTAAGCAATCAATTGATACTGAGTCTTTCTTTTATTTTTTTAATAGTGTAATATTTTCTTTTTGTTCGAAGACTTTATGGAGATCTCAATAATTTTGAAATAATGATTTCTTAATGACTTTTCTGATAAAATATACTCGCAGTTATATAGATTTGAAAATATAAAAACAGTCAGTCCTACATCTTGTCAAGATCCGTAGATGGAGTTGATATTTTGTCTACCACAAACTGTTAACCGGGTAATGTAAGATTTTAAAACAATGTCTGCTACTTTGCAGCGAGGGTTTTCTTTCAGAGTATTCCGAATTGACAGAAGTGTAATGGAAATTTTATCTATAGAGATATAAGCGTTATTTTTATAGCTAATGCATTTTTCATCTGGCTGTTGAAACGTACTACAATCCCGTTGCCACACGGATGGTAAAAGTAGTGGAATTGAGATCTTCTGTCAGAAGTAATCACAGATGGCACTCCATATCTACTGATCCAGTTTTCCAGTATAACTTTTGCGATAGTTCCCACGGAAAGAACATTTGGCAGACTCATGAAAATATGAATCTCCCATAGCAATTCATAAATGTATTAAAAAGTTAAAGTTATGAAGAGTCGAAAACAATTTTCAGTATGAGTCTTTGAAGTACTTACATGGCCTTTTGTTCATCGCAGCGAGAAGAAACGTGTTTTGTCTCTTCAAAAATCAACAGAAAAAGAGGAAGAGGCTTTTAAATGTTGTGTCGTCTGTGATCATCGGCAGGAGCCTGTAATTCAAAAAACTTTTAACAGTGATGAAAATTAGAAGCACCAGCCCAAATTTAATATCAGTCGTGTATCCTTAACTTACTGAGACACTTGTAAACATAAAACATGGAAGGTATAATGAGCCGAGAATTTTCAGCCGCTTTAACAATTGATTGCATATCTGAATTCTACTTGAGTTCTATTTGAGCTATAGTTTGACAACGACACACAACAAACGTTGAAAGCAAGAATACTTGCTGAAAAAAACAGCTATTCGTCGTGATTGAAAAAACTCAGTCTTAAAGACTAGCCTTGTTTTCGAAGTATCAAAGATAAGCTAATTATCTTCTCATTGATTTGTTAGAGCAAGTTTAGAGGAGAGATCGACTACAAGACACCGAATCCCAAAGAAAGTATATATCCGTGATCTTTCTTTCGGCAGTTCAAAGATGATAATTTTAATAAAATAGAATTTAATATCTAAAATACTTATAATTCTGCTTACATTTTCTGCATGAAAAACAGAATTTTTTGCGAGAAAGTTAATTCTATTTCGAATTAATAGATTAAAATATTGTATTACCTATATCGTCGATTTCGTAAATTTTGATGTCATCTATTTTAAAATAGCATCATAATAGCTGACGAGTGAAGACATTAGAAAATTCATAATGACACCGACTGACAGGTAAATGAGAATAATACAAAATAAACACAATCATAGCGATAGGAAAACGTTATTTACGCACAAAAATGTCTTTGATAATGGCTTATGGGTTTTGAACACGCTCAGGAGTAACGAGAAAATATTTTTCAAGAAATTGGTTCGAATCAAAGTAAGACTTGAATATATGATATTTTTACGCATATATATTACAGCATTCATAATGAGTCAAGATAAATACTAAACTTTTGAAATATAATCACTATTAAATGCAGGTTATCGTTGACTTTTTGTATACCGTGCATAGTATCGTCCGGACAGAACCACATATATTTTAAATGTTACAGCTGCCAGACACACGGTAAAGGTTTGAGTGATAAGACCAATTATCAGATGCTTAAACGTTGAACATCCAGTTTTATTGTCGCATTTTAATAAGATCCGGTCAACATAATATATATATGTAACGGTTTGGAGTATAGATGTCATCTTTTAGTTATTTTTAACAGCAGCTTCAGCATATATTAATTATTTCCCATTTGCATGGGATTTTACGCGATGCTTGTCTTTGCCTTCTTTTAATACACTTGATACTTGAGTGGCCTGTTGCTCTCAGCTTATCGAACAAACTAAACATTTAACTCACGCAAGAGCAACATTACTGCATTGTTTTCAGCTATCAAGTTTTGGAGTTATTGGCTCATGCATTAGTGTTTGTATTGAAATCAGTTAGAAATTTTGGGTGTATTTCTTTTATCGTGACAACAGTGTTTAATCTAGAATGTATACTATCATTTATTATTTATTTAATAAAGCGTTCGGATTAGCACTGTTTTGTAGCTTCCAAAGAAGCTTAAGTGACAACACGTATTCGCTATTTTCTCAAAGATGTGAACCAAAAAATGTGAATTATTTCCAACTTCTCTTTGCGTTTACTGTTTATTTCTTGACATTTTTTATATGTTTTTCTTGCTATGTCTTGCGTACAGAGTCACTTGCAGAGTCAAAGCAACCTTCAGTGCAGACAACCCTACGTCTTCCATATTTATTAATATACAGTCTGTAAGCTTCATGTCTCGAGAGTTAGAACTTATTTTCAATGCTTTGTTTTCTTGAGGTCGCCAGTTCCTCGATTATCCAATTCAGTTATTGTCATAGATCTGCTTATATTTATGAAATGAGCTATTGAAACTATTCATACTGTTTTACATCGCTCCAACTGCGGTCCTCGTTTTTATTGCCATATTGACGATGTTTTGGCTTTTGTACACTCCAACATTTCTTAGGTGATATACGTTGGAATTTCAGACCGAACACTTTATTTAATCCACGTTTTCGTTTATTCAGCCAATGCTTTTATCCGCTGCGCTATGGGAATCTAAGAAAACGTGAAATTACCAGTTATGATTTCAATATCTAGTCTCAACAGAGGGAACAATACTTGATTTTCTACGGACCACAGAATTAGAATAATCTACCCATAGAGACTAAATTAAAGATTTTGGTCTGAAATTTCCCCGTATATCAACTGAATAAGGTCAGAGCATAAAACGACCGAAACGTCATGAATATGACAATAAAGATAAAAACAACAGTCTGAACGATATAAAAAGTGTAAATTGTTATAGGTATCTCACAATGGAGACCGTCAGTTACTTTTAATTAAGTTTCTGTAGTAGATTTTTTCTTTACTTGAAGTAGTAATTCATAAAGTGAAAGTCGCAATTAGTCTAATTTTCTAACAAAAACAGATAACAATTCTACTTACATATTATACGTGTTTAAAAGAGATTGGTTCTACAAATTTTAATCGCTCACGAAATTGTTGTCTGTTTCTTCTTGACACTTTTTACGTTCTCTCGATATCACTACTTATTTGTATAAGAACTATTCTATATATTGCATTTTTTTAAAATTATTTCACCCCGAGCAAGGCGGAAATGCCACTGATGTGCAGGGGGCTACATAACTGTAAAAAGATTAATTAGAAAAGAGTGAGGAGTACAAACTAGTTAGAAAGGAGCAATAGAAAGCTGAGAAAGCAGTTGCGATGACAGATACATAGGTGGAGAGAGAAGGAAGGTTATACGGGGGTGGGGAGAGAGCTATAGTCTAGTGGTTAGTAGATGAGTATTGACTTTGCATTTAAATTTCTGGAGGTTGTAGCCGTCAGGAAAGCAATAATACGGGAGCGAGTTCTACAGGCGGGAAGTGCGAGAGAAGAAGCTGCAGGAGTAGAATTGTCGTCTGCATTTGGCTAACCTGACTGTGAATGGGTGAGACCCAGTTGCCAGTCTGGTTGCACGAGTAAAAACCTGTTGAGGAGCCACCAGTGACTTAAGTTCGTTGGAGCAGAAGCCATGAAAGTATTTATAGAACAGACAAAGGGAGGCCACATTTCGACGGTGGGGAAGTGGCTGCAGTCGAGCCGCCAGATCAGTACCTATCACATTACAGACTCTCCTTTGGAGCCTGTCAAGAACACTGAGGAGAACGGCAGGGGCGCCTGACTATAAACCTCGTAGTGTATTGCTCTCCGGGAGAATCGCTTAGTCCATGCTTATGGGAGGCAGGAGAGGTTGCCTGTAATGGTTGACAAACAACAGCTTGGTCTTACACGAATTGAAGATGACAAGCCACTTCTTGCCCCAGTTCACCACATAGTGTAGATCCCGTCAAGGTCAGCAGCGAGATTATGTCTGTCCGCCACGACAGGTTTCTTACTGGTGCGGGAGTATATTGTAGTGTCATCTGCGTAGATGCCTACTTGGGGCTTGATCTCATCTGGGAGGTCGTTGATGAAAATAAGGAAGAGCGTCGGGCCCAGGATAGAGCCCTGTGGGACACCAGCATTCGTGCTGTAGGATGAAGAGGCACGCTTATTCAAAACAACCTTCATTTTGCGGTTATTTAAGAAAGATTGGATTAAGTCAAGCAGGCGACCGATAATACCGTAACCCCGTAGTTTGCATAGGAGGCCAGAGTGCCAAACCGTGTCGAAAGCCTTGGAGATGTCCAGAGCAACCGCGCGAGCCTCGTCAGATTCATCAAGGGCCTGTAGCATGTACTCCGTTACGGTTGTTAGCAGGTCAGCCGTGGACCTGGCAAAGCGGAATCCATATTCAACATTTATTGAAATTACATATTCTCAAACTTAGAAGAAAAAGTTAAATAAATACTTACGAAAGATGTATATGAATATAAGAAAATGAAACATCTTACATTTGCTCTATTAAATTACAATACAATACAGATGCATACATTAGACAAATGCTCATAATCACAACAAATTAAACCCAAGAAAATATTTTACATTTTTGAGGTTGTTTACTTTCACATTCATTTTGTAAGCTTCGGACAGCTACGAGAGTCTGCTATTTTACACTCGACTTAGAATTTTTTTCAACTCTCCTCTTTAAAAAATGTGGCACATAGCAATTTTTAGTTTAGGCATTCTGAATTAAAATTATTTGGCCATCATTATTTCTGGAAAATATCGTCTAACATATGAATTTGCGCTGTAATTTAATTTTTCTTGTTTACTACTTAAACCTTCTGGCAAAAGATATTCAGATATTTTTACCAAAACATAAAACATATAAAACAAGCCTGGATTACATCAAATAATGTATGATATAGATCAATATAATATATCCTGAAGAAAATAATCTATATTTACAAGTTGCAAATACTTTAGCAATTATTATGTGTTCTAGTAAATAACGGCAGAGTATTTTGTTCCGTGTTATGTTTCTGAGGTAAAAGAATATTTTCTTACTAAATAATGTAAAATGTAACTCCACTCATCTCATGTTTACATGATAGAAAAATGGCAGTAAATTATCGAGGTTTTTCCCTTCCTTCCTTAGGATATAAAGAATATCCAAAGAAGGTTTTGTACATGTTGCATGGCTTTTTCTTCTCAGGTGTCAAATTTTTGTAGTGATTAATACACACACACACACATACACACACACACACACACACACACACACACACACACACACACACACACACACATATATATATATATATATAATATATATGATATGTATAAATATATATATAATAGATATATATATAATATATATGTGTGTGTGTGTATTTGGGTAAAAATCCCTTTTTTCTGCAATTTTCATTGAAGACGACTGAAAAGGTTCTGTGGTTAAGCTTTTTATTAATTTTGCTTGCATATGTACAGGTAGTTACTTTTATGCGCATAGTGATTTTAAAAACAGTCTAAATGCTCTAAGGATCCAAGTGCTTTTAACTAATCTATTAGCAGTTAGCAAGGAGGTTTTTTAACTGAATAATCAGACTTTTATATATTCATATATGTATAAGGATGGGGAAGTTGTAATTTTTTATTTATTAATTTCCGAACACGGTCTACAATACTGCTGCCGTCTTTGTAAAGAAAAGTAACTTTCGTCGGGAACTAAGGTCCGAATTCTGCTAGAGGGCACATTTTATTTGATAATTTTTAGCAAATCTGCAAGCCTGTAGGTGAAAAAAATATTGTTTAATAGAGAAATGCTTTGCACGAAAACATATATCTACTAAAAATAATTGTTTTAAGTAATATATATATATATATATATATATTTATATATATATAAATTTTGTACCTCCAAATATATATATATATATATATATATATATATATATATGAGAAAAAGATTTAGGCAGACACTTTATTTCATAGAAAATCTGTGTATTGGCCTATTTCAGGCGAATCATCAACAGCTTCCCTCTTTATTCTACAGACGATTTTACACGAATGAAATTTACAAACAAAGACCGCCCCCCCACAAAAAAACAGAATAAAAATAAACTCCGCTCCCTTAAAAGAGAAAATCTACGAAAAAATACATCATTACATCAGTTCGGCGAATACACACACACATTCTTACATAAGCATATATGTACGCAATATATAATCAAAGAGCACGCGTAAGAGCGGATGTCAACTAAAACTTAAAAATGCATTATGCAAGTCACTTAGACTTCCGAAACGTTGATTTGAAAAGTAAAGAAAGGAGGTTAAGTGAGAAAGAGAGATAGGGTTAAAGAGAAAGAGTAAGCATCTTCAAGCGTAAACGAAAACGAAAAGAAGAAGAAAGGAGAAAGGATTAAGTTTAAATTATAAAGAAGCGAAGATACTCTCTGGCCATCATTGATGAATGTCTTATGTTTGCAGACCGAGCTGTGATCCCTACAAATCGTAGGAGAGCTGTTCTTAAACAAATACACTCAGGACATCCTGGCACCAATCGGATAAAAGCCATAACCTGCAGCATGGTATACTGGCCCAACATTGATTGTGATATCGAACAGATGATCAAGACATGTTTCCCTTGCATGGAAGCACAGAAAAACCTACCAAAAATCATGGAATTACACTGGACATATCCAGAGCAACCATGGCCCAGGGTTCATGTGGACTTTGCTAGTCCCAGAAATGGACTGAGTTTCCTGATAGCTGTGGATGCCCATTCCAAATAGCGAGAATTTTTCAGATGAAAAATACGGACACCCTCTCAACTATTAGTATCCTTAAACGGCTTTTCAGCCTACCAGCAACACATGTATCCGACAATGGAACACAAGTTTTTTCGACACTTCTGCAAATCAAAACGCATCACGCATGTTCGGGCCCTTCCCTATCAGCCACAATCCAATGGCCAAGCCGAACGGTTTGTCGACACATTCAAACGTGCTCTGCTTCAAGCAAAGGGAGAGGGAACAACAGAGCAAATATTACAAATATTCCTTCTTTGCTATCGGACAACACCCAATAGTGCAGTAAAGGATCAGATGACACCAGCAGAGGAAGTTATTGGGCGAAAGCTCCGTACCACACTGGATGCGTTAGGCTCAAAGGAACAACAAAAACAGAGTATGTGCCAGAGTTCAGATCGACCACTATCAGTAGGTACACCAGTGTTTGTGAGGAATTACAGGCCTGGGCACCCAAAATGGACACCAAGTACCATTCACAAGAAAAAAGGACGATTTGTCTATAGTGTACAAGTTGGAGATCAACTCTGGGCACGACACAAAACCCAATTGTCCGAGTTACACCAACAGCACTAAGACAAACAACACGTCGAACATTCCACTGGACTTACTAGTGGATACATTTGAACTACCGGCTATACCACCTGTCGAACAAACAAATATAAACGAGAGCATTGCAGAACCTAGAAAGAACCGGTCAAAGCGTAATAGAACTAAAGTGAAGCATCTACAAATTAATCCCAAGCGTTCTCGTTACAGTTAATTGTCTTCTTTAAAAAATAAAAAAGGTAGGAGTTAGGATCACCATAAAAAAGGTCAAAATTTACCTCCCCTGGACCATTCAAGGGAGTCCGTTCCCCAGTTAATAGGTGCATGCTGGAAGACAAGGAGAAGGGACTTCTGGTAGAGGCTAGCAAACATGGCTGGCCGAATTTTGCCACGCTCTCTATAAACACCTCTTTGTTCAATATCCACAACTGTTTGCTGTACTCATGTTTCCTCAATAATAAATTCCCTAGTTATTTCCAGTACTCGGCGAGTGTGTCATTTTTCCATTACTGTTTTATTTTGTTATGTTAAAAACATAACAACACATATATTTATATATATTTGAACAGCAAAATACATTTAAGCATCTTTTATTGAGTACAACCGACAGAGAAGATGTAATATATGTTTTATTGAGTTTTTCTAGCAATCTAACTTTTTTCGTTTCATAGAAGTTAAAGAATATATAAATTGTCCATAGTTTTTATTGTTCCAACCGTTTTCGGCCAGCCTATTAACCTCTCTTAAGAGTTATTTAAGTTTGTGTTGTACTACTAGTAGTTTCTTATGTTTGAAGAGTCTTGTTAAATAGTAACCGTTTTCATCATTCACTTGATATGTCCGTTTGGATTGCCGTAAAGCGTAAACTTCTATTTTTATCATCTGCATTTTCATCACACACACACACACACACACACACACACACACACACACACACACACACACACACACACACACGTGTATGTTAATTTTTTTTATTAGTTATATCGAAATAATTATAATTACATGCACGTTTTAATGTTTTCGGTTATTTGTGCTTAATATTAATATTTACACCTAAAATGTGATAATTACGTTTTCTTTTGTTTTCTAATTGGTATTTCTTAATATTTAGCGAATTATTGATGTATAAAGCCTTGGATTTTTAATTATGTTTTTAACTCATTCACAATATTGCTTTTCATAGCAGCCTTATCTTAGAAACAAAAGGCAAA
>JBBBDQ010000488.1:3277500-3285000 GCA_037127315.1 Ascarosepion bandense
TCTTTCTTTTTCTCTCTCTCTCTTTCTCTTTCTCTCTCTCTCTCTCTCTCTATCTATCTATCTATCTATCTATATATATATATATATATACCAAAAGGAGGCGATGAGTAATTTGTCACTGTCTTATAGTTTTGATTTCGTGCATTCGTGTTGTGTTTTTAAGTTTATTGACTGCAGAGTATAGTAGGTACAGTTGGTCACTGTCTGATAAAAGAAGAGCACAATGACACAATTTAGTCCGCCAGATATTTAGAAATGGCATGCTATACTGCTTGCCATTCGTGTCGGAAGCTGCAATACGAACATTTCAGTGTGTCAGCCCAGAACAGTGCAAAGTATTCGGAAACAGTTGAATGATATATGCAATCGACATTATGGTGTTTGAAGTGATCATTAGTGACTGCGAACATATGCTTTCATTGATCTTCGCACAGAGACTCATATTCAACACAAAGGCCTATATAAAGTGCTTTGAGGAGGTAGTGCTACCCTGTGTCAAGTGGGTAGTTGCTGGAAAGCCCTACTCTATCAGCAAGACTCTGCATCATGCCACACAATCTCTGAAACTTCGAGATAGAACAGAATCTTTAGTCATGGCGGTCAGAGACTTTCTGCGACTACATCATCCCTTTCATCAGGCCACACCCCAGACTGAAATCCTTTGATTATTGTGTGGGGTACATTTGAGCAAGAAACCAACAAAACTTTGTGTAAAAACAAAGATGAACTCACGGCAAGGATTATGACAGCATTCACCAACGTAAATAAGTAGTCTGCTCAGAACAGATTTAAGAGATTCCAAAATTGTCTGGAGACGTAGTTGAAGTCAATGATATTTTTTTAATAAACTTACTCTTTGGTATTTGAAGATACGTTTGTGTGATTTTGGTAAATATGTCTGTTAAAATGAGATGTCTGTGTTATTTTCATTTTTGCGTTATTTAAACGACAATTAATCCATTACACCCTGTATATAAATTTTTGGTTGTTTTTTCTCAATATTAACATAAACATTCATGCTTTTTTTATTTTTTGTGTTTTAATTTCGTATCTCGTCTCATGCTTATTACTTTCACAGAAATCGTTTTGTATATCTTAATACTTGGCAAAAATTCATCTAAATAACTCCCATTCACTTTGATCGTTGGTAAGAGCAAACTAAATATAAATGATTGCATTAAATTAAAATGACTTGAAATTTTTGCATTAATTTTAAAAGAGGCCACAAATTTATCCATCGAAATCTTATGAATACTTTGAGTTTTAAAATCAATTAACACTACATAATTACGCCATTAGCTCTCATTGGACATCTTTGTGTATGCTCGCTCAAGAACAAGCGAATACTTTATACTTTGGCCGTTTTCCAAGTCATGTTTTTGGTTACAATAACTTCAAAGTTAGTAGAACTGACTTACATTTAGAACTCTTAACCTAAAGAAAGCAATCATTTTCCTTCTCAGGAATAAAATGTGTCTCACGCCATTGCTGTCATGTGTAATACTTATTAGTAGTTGATTTTTTTTTAACCCCCTTTCCGTCCATTCGAAGATGTGATTCACACTGGTCAGTTTCTTTTTGACACACGTGGAATAAATACTGGAATGAATATATTAACTTTCCGACAGAAAAAAAAGTTATTTCGATCTTAATTCATAAGCTGTCAGAGAAAGAAAACTGATAGAATCAGCTGACTGAAGAAACATCAATCATGGCACTTTACAACCAAGATTTGTGGATGGAAATGGAATGAGCGTAATTTTTCTCGGATTACTAGAGGATTTTACATGAGAAAAATAACAGAGAATAATAATTTTCCCACATTATTTTCATACATACATACATACATATGTGTGTTTTTATTGGGAATGCTAGATATGTTTCAGCGGCATGTACCTACCTAGCTACACACACATACACATATATATGAGGCTTTCAGTACAATAAGGTACTTTAAGCAATGTAAGTGAAAGTGTAAGTGATTGTATGTTAAAGTAGATGCTTTTAGCTTTCTTTTAAAAAATGGAGTGGTTAATCTCAATTCGAAAAAAAATATGGTATTTCCGAAGAATGCTAAATTTAAAGACGATTTTCTCATTTTTATGAATATGAAATATAAACTTCATGGATGGTCTAAAAATCGCATTGAAACGTAAAACTGACAGTTTTTATACAGTGTTGATTTCTATGTACACACATAACTATGTGTGTTTGAATTTTCAATAATTATCTTGATATAATGTACAAAACTGAAAATCTACAATTCATTTTATGGCAAGACCACTTGTGTCTAATGACAGCAATATTCATAAATCTTATTCAACGATTTGGATTATTTCGAACATCGTTTCTAACTACAAGTTAAATAACGTTTAGCTCGAGGTAAACGTTTAATTTTGAATGCTCTTATTGGAGAACATTATGACTATTTCTGCATTTAGTTCTAAACTTGACATAATGCATGCATGTATATATATATATATATATATATATATATGTGTGTGTGTGTGTGTGTGTGTGTGTGTGTGTTTGTGTGTGTGTGTATGTATATGTATATATATATATATGTGTATGTATGTGTGTGTGTGTACGCTTGTTGATTTGATATACTCCTTAAGTTAATTTTTTTATTTTTTATTTTTTTATTTTCAGTTTTCCTTTTTTTTTTTTAATTTTTATTAATTTTCTATTAATTTTTTCATTTTTTAATTTAAATCTAATTTTGAAATTTGTATTTAAATTTAAATTTGTATGTCAAATTTTCGTAAAAAAAAATTTTCTTTAATATTTATCGCATTTTTTTAAACCAAAAACCGCTATGATTTATTTTTCAACACGATTGATAACAATTTCCCTTGTTTCTATAGAAATAGATTTTTTGTTTTTTTAGCTTACTTCCCTGTCAACGACCCCTTTCCTCCTTTTTACTTTCTTCCTTTTTATTTCCTTCCTTTTTCTTTTTATTCTTCCTTCTACCATTTCTTTCAACCAGACAAGGCTAAATTTTAACTTTTAACTCTCGACTCAGTTAAGAGGTAGGGGATTTCAAAAAATCTAAAAAATAAAAATACACATAGATATCTGTCTGCTTTCTTATTAATCCTAACCCGAATAATTTTTTTTTAATTCTGCCGGTAAAATATGTGTTCATTTTGTCATTTGGCTTTTTGAAATAAAATTCGTTGCTGATGACACGAGAAAATTCTCGTAGAAAATTATCGTAGAAATGGATATTCAACGAATTTGAACATCGAAATTTGTTTTGTTTTATATTTGTTTTGTTTTATATTTAGCTTTGTAATAATTAGGATTGGGATTTTAGGATTTACCTACCTGCTTTTCCTTTTGGATTAAAGTTATAATATATATATATATATATATATATATATATATATATATATATATATATGAACAAACTTTTAAAGTGTGAAGGATGTAGATAAAGAGAAACAAAGAAACGTTGTGTGAATGATAAGAATGTAGAAACAATAAATATATATACAACCTAAAATTAAATAATATGAACATGTCTAAATTGGAAGAAAGATTAAATAATAGTTACATATTGCTGACAGAATGTTTCAGAAGGGAGAGAGAATGACAGCTTTTCGGGATAAAAAGAGAGAGTGAGAGGCAATCTATACAGATAGCTGTGAGAATCGATGATAGGAGGGGGAGTTGCATATACGGAATGGAAATAAAGAACAATATCCGAGAGAAACTGAAAGGAAATGATAATCAGACATGATGGGATAAATTCGGTGAAGAAAAGCAAAGTAAAGACACAAAAACTTCAGGCTGTAGAGAATTAAAAGAAGACCGAATGACAAAAAGTCATATATATATATATATATATATATATATATACATATATATATATATATATATATATATATATATATATACAGGACAATAAGGAATATCATTCAACATGAATTATAGAGATACAAGCAAATAAATAAATATGATATATAATATATTTAAATTCAATCTATTTGAAAAGAAAGGAGTCTTCATGCATTGTCGCACCCTATATACAAAATGTATTTACAAACGCTGACACTGAGATTGAGCATGGTACTATTTTTCGTAAATATAGAAAATCATTTGGAACATAGAAAGAATCATATTTTTTTGCATATTAAGTAGTGTCTAGAATTTCATAAACTTTTTATATAAATGGCTACCGTTTTTCAAATTTGAAACTTCAGCTAATGCTCTAATAAGACTAAAATATCTATCTATCTATCTATCTATCTATCTATCTATCTATCTATCTATATATATATATATATATATATATATACATATATATATATATAGAATATGTGTAGAAAATATATATCAGATATATAATTATATGTATATATTATATATATATATGTCAGATATACAAAAATAAGTATACATATAGCTATATATTATATACTATAACAATTAAATATTATATACAATATTTTTGTAGTATATAAATATAATATACATGTTACTTATACTATAAAATATAAATGTCATAATATATCTTATATATGCAATAGATATATATTAAGTATGATATATATGATATATCTACAATAGTTTTATACAATATGTGCAATGTATATATATATATATAATGTATATATGTATATAAAATTTATATTATATCATTTCATGTAATACAGTATAAAACATTTTTTATGTTACATATAATTTATAGTTTATGTATATAATATATATAACATATATATTATGTATAAATGTATGTATATATCATATAACATATTCTATATATAATAAAAATATAATATATATAGAATATATATATAATATTATATATACAGATTATGTATAATACTATATATATTATATTATAATTTTGGACTATTTAGTATATTGTATTTGTTATATTTATGCGCTAAGATTTGGAGTATTATGTTTTACAACTCCTTAATCCCTTTCTTTGATTTTTCGATCCCAGATTATCTCCCCCTCTTTAGGTTTGACTCCAGCATTCATATACATGGTCTGGGAGTTTATGTTAGCAAAGGTCTTCCTCTGGCTAAGTAGGTTTCTCCTAAATCTCCAGAACAGCTATATATGTGCTTCCGTTTCACTCTACTACACTCAGTTAGCTATCATTTACTTTCTCTATCACTCCCCTTCCTCTCCCGACTATTCCTTGCTGGACACTATCTCTTATAATATAGGTATGGCGATTGCCTCGCAATTCATTCTCCAGTGTTCAGGGACTTCAATGCCCAACATTCCAAATGGATAGAAAAGTCTTTTGTTTATTTTGTTGGCATCCACACCCTGGACTTTGCCAACACTCAGTTTCTCGGGCAAGTGGTGGACTTCCGCACACGTTTCGCCAGTATGCGTGATGGACAAGCCTCACTGGTAGATCTCTTCTTCAATTCTATCCCTGACTCCTGCCATGCAATGCTGCTTGGGCCTTTTCGCATCTCTGATAACGCCGTGGTTTCTTTAGTATCTCTTTCCATTCCCCTTTTCTTCCAGGAACCTTTTACTAGCAAAATATATCTTACTGCTATCCAATGGCGACTGGGAGGCTCTACGGGATTTTTCTGTGCGACGTCTTTTGGAAGAGAGGGTTTAATCTCTCCATTGAAGACTGTGCTTCTGAGGTCTCCTGCTGGCTGAAAGCTGGCATTGATGCTTTCATCCCAGCTAGGAAATTCCACCATAAATCCCATAGCTCACTCTATCAATACTTCCGGCTTTATCGAAGCAAACATAATAGGCGCCTATTTGCCTCTGCTTGCAATGTGTGAATGAGGATACTCAATGAAGCTAATCTGTTGTTTACCGACAGAATGAATCAGCGTATAGCAGCGCACGTTTAGTTTCAAAGATTACTGATGTATCTGCAAAAGTGTGCTAAATAACTTCAAGTCTTCTATTCCTCATTTAATAAATAAATATGAGTTCCTCACGGTTACAGCGAACAAGGCCGAGTGTTTAGCTAGCAGATTATCTTTCACTTAAATCGCCTAGAATATCTGCACCCTACTTTCCACTTAAAACTAAGGCTCAACTGAGTGACGTTGACATTACCGCCTCGCTGGTCTCTAAAATAATTTTAAAACTTGACCCCCATAAGGTGAGCGGAGGTGACGGAACCAAAGTCATCGTCTTCAAGAAATGTGCTTCTGTACTCTCCTTTGTCCTGTCCAAAATCTACAACTACTGCCTCTCCACTTCTTGCTTTTCTGCCTGCTGGAAGTCCTCATCTGTGGTTCTTTTTTTAAGAACTCAGTAGAACATTCAGACCCATCTAATTATCATCTTCTCAGCCTCCTACCAATGCTGAAGTAGTTCAAAATCTCAGAGCCCACTGCCTGTTCTCCGACAGACAGTATGTCTTCCGCTTCGCCAGGTCTACCGATATGCTAACGAATATCACTGTGTATATATACAAATTCTTGATAAGAACGGCGAAGCTCGAGCTGTTGCCCTAGATATCTCCAAAGAATTGACTAAGTCTGGCACGCTGGTCTTCCGCGCGAGCTACAGGGCTATCTTGACGCTTGTGTGACTTAATAAAAATTGTTCGTATCGGATCGTGTAATGAAGATCGTATTGAACAGATAAGTATCCAGATCATATCATACAAACGCCTTTTCTGATTTTAATCAGATCCCAAGTAGGCTGAAGTCAGTACCATTTACTCCCGCCTTACTAAAAAACCTGCCAATGCAGACAATGCAGAGCTTATGCTGTTCCCGAAAAAGATCCGAAAGTCAGTGGTAGACTGGTGTACGCAATGACTCGTAAACATGAATACTTCAAAATCGGAGCTGATATCATTTAATCACCATAGACAATCTTTCTAACCGCCATTAGTAAGTATTCCACGAAGCTACCTGAAAGCATTACTCTACGCCTCCTCATTTTCACTCTCTCAGCTGACTTTAACTTGAACGATTACTTTGAATTAATAGATAAATCTACTGCTAAGAAGTTCGGGTACCAGTGTCGGTCCAGGAATTTCTTCTCTACTGAATTCATCATACTTATTTACAAACCTACCATCAGCCCGTGCATTGAATATTGTTGTCATATCTGGTTGGGCGCCCCTGCTGTTCAACTTGGAGTTCTTGACAAGATCCAAAAAGAATCTGCAATGTAGTTGATCCTGACCTTGTGACCCGACTCCAGTCTCTCTCTCTCGCTCTCTCTCTCTCTCTCTCTCTCTCTCTCTCAATGACGAGATGTGGTTTTCCCCTGTCTCTTTTACAGATACATTCAAAGATTCTGATCCGAAGAACTTTGCTCATTGGTGTTCCTTATGCGAATTTACTCGAACTGCTATACTGGCAACAATATCCCACAGTTTTACTGTGAAAACAATCAAGTGTAACCCCAAATTCTACTTTTTAGCTTCTTTTCTCGCATTTCCAATCTGTGGAACTCCCTTCTGTATTCTTGATATCCTTGATAGTTATAATATCTAAGAGTTTAAATGCATCAACTATCATCTCTTATCGCCTTCAT